>PVLC010013748.1:0-41213 GCA_004027655.1 Graphiurus murinus
TGTGAAATGAGACAGCTCCACAATGACTTTGGAGTTGTACCCCTAGCATAGCATCCAGTGCATAGTAGATATTTAAGAACTGTTTATTAAATAAATGAACTAAGTGGCAAATCACCTCTCCTCACCATCAAAGAGCAGGAATGAATCGAGATTCTATTAAATACCCTAGAAGCTTTGAGTGGATGCAAATAATAAGCAAGTAGACATGGCCTGGAGATGGAATTTGACAGCCAGCTCGGTGATACCCTAGATGGATTACCTTTGTCAGACTCTCTACCTAAATCCATTTCCCTTCTACACCAGAATGTTACTGGGGTGCAATCTGTAGACATACTGAAAATGCTAACGCTATTCACTCAAGCAAAGCAGAAACAGCCAGGTAAATCTGTCCTGTGCAAATCACACCAGGCCTCCCAAAGCCAAGTAGAAATGAATATTGGATTAGCCCTCCACTCATGCAGATAATTGAGAGTTAGTCCAGTTTGGGGTTTGTTTGCTCATGTACTTTTAAATCCTGGCCATAAGATCCTGCCAACCTTAGAATACAAGCAGAGCCAGCAAGACAGGTTAGGACAGGGCAGAACTTTCTACTGAGGAGGTCCTGCCCTCCCAGGAGGGGAGGAGGAGGATGGAGCTGGCCACAGCCTCTGCCGGGAGGCCCAATGGGATTGACTACACTCGGAACCCACAAGGAACTAATTCTGTGTCAAAAGCTTTCATTATTTCCCCTGACCTAGAGAAAATACAGGGAGGAAGGGCTAACAGCCATTTAATCTAGGTGCTAGAAGCTTACACCAAGAAGCAATAAGAATTTGAATAACAAGTACATTGTCCTCAGAGAGAAAAGAAGAAAGGGGAAAAAGTAACCCACCCGCCCGTGTATGCCAAGTCACAAAATTTAATTAGGAAGATAAGAATTGGGGCCGAGATTGGGTTGATGTCCCTTTTTTTTTTTTCTTTCTAGTTATAAGCTCCGGGACAGGAGTGAGAGAAATAATTTAAGCACAGAATTAACATCTTCTAATAATCTTAGACAAAACCCGAGTCTGTTTTGCTTTGGTTTGTAAATTAGCTCATGATTAAAGTGTCTCTCTAGCCACGCGCCATTGTCTTCGCAGGCTGCTTGCTGAATGCTGCCTGACCTCAACGCCCTTGGAGCTCAAGTACAAGATTCAAGAGCATGAGGGAACAATTATTATAAAGTGAAGTACTTGCAGTTTTGCTGCAAAATCAATGAACTTTTCAAGTGATTTTTATCATATTTTGCAGCTGTTCTGTTGCCTCTTGAGTGGTTCTCACACCGTCAGCCCGGTGTTTCTAAAGAGCCTTGTTCATCTGGTTGCCTCCCCTTCTTGGAGAGCAGCTGGCACCACCCCAGCTGCAGGGCTGAGCTGCTGGAGAGACGATTTCCAGAGGACAGGGTGAGCTAAGGTGAGCAGTCCATTCTGGGCGCCCCTGTTACCCTGTAACTTGCAGGGCCAATTCTGGGTTCTTGCCCTGGCTCAGGTTCCTCTGGCTCACTTTAGAGAGATATACTCAAGGATAGCTGATCTTGCATCTTCTGCAGCACATGGTTTGTGTTAGTCAGCTTTCGTTGCTGTCACAAAACACCTGAGAAAATCAGCTCATAGGGAAGGAGGATTGATTTTTGGCTCACTGTTTCAGAGGTTGCAGCCCAATCACTTGACCTTGTTGCTGTAGACTAGTGGTGAGGCAGAATGTCATGGTGGACAGTGCCAAAGTCACCTTATGATGGCCAGAAATCAAAGAGAGGAAAGAGCCAAGGACAAGATAGACCTTTCTAGGGCATTCCCTCAGTGATCTACTTCCTCCAACTTGGACTCACCTCCTAGTTTTCACCAACTCCCAACAGTTCATTCAATTATGAACTCATCAACGGATGAGTTGATCTTGTCACTTCCTGAGAGTTCCCCCTTCGAACCTCCTGCACTGAGGACCAAGCCTTCAACACATGATCCTTTGGGGGACATTCCAGATCCAAACTATAATATATGGGAATGGAAAGTACATTAGACACCAGCTAGGCTTTATGTCACAGACAGGAAGCTGAGGTTCATGAAGATCAGGAGATACAACCTCCATGAGTACCCATCACTAGAAAAGTGGACCTTCCTTAAAGGTTAAAATGACAGGGACCATGCTCACCAAACCATGAATCAATCACATTCATGCTGTGCAGGAGTCCAGGAAGGAGTCACATAGCTGAAGTGAGCACTGACTGGGAGCGGAAGGAGAGGGAACAGGAACATCCTTGTCCTATGTCAATTTCCCCTGCCTGGGAGAAGTTGAGTTTGAGGACACTGAGAAAGTAAAATCCAACAGGAGTCTTTGCTTAAAACTTGTTTGGCTCATTTTCTCATATTCAGAGAATTCAGGTGACCCACATAAAATACTGAAGCTTCAATGTATGGGTTTACTTAAAATGACTCGAAAATGGGCCTATTTCATAATGTTAAACAACACTATATTTAGTTCTGATACTGAATTAGTGAGACATGTGAAAATACGCCCACTGCCCTCTCCTCCCCTAATGGCTCTGAACTCAATGGACTCTTACTGAAGAATCACAACCCAAGGTAAGAGTTGGTCTTGCTGGAGAGGAACCTTTTGAATGTGGACTGAGTATTTACTCCAATAAACTTGCCCTAGATTGTAGTAATCAAAAATATAAACATTTCTGAAGCACTTGCTGTGTACTCAACATAGAGGATAAATTATTTGCGCTCCATAAAACTCAGAGAAACTCAAAACTTTCTGAGTGAGGGAGACAATTGTCAGGGGCCAAAATTCAGGGCACTTATTCTAAAACAGATCTTGATTGGTCTCATGTGATGATCGGATTTACATAAGTGGAGGGGGAGGGCCACAAAGGGGACTAGCACAAGAAAAGGTGGTACAGGTAAGAATACAAACACCTTGCTTGGAGTATTTCAAAGAAATCACGTGAATTAAGGAAAGCTGGAGATGTGCAAGGATAGGTTTTAATTCCACCTGTTGATGCTAATTTAGGAGTAAATCAGAGAAGGAATTTATTATGGTTATCCCCTAATAAATGTTTATAGTCTCAGCTATTGCTACCATCTTTTATTTAACCTGCTAAGTTTGAGGAAACATAACAGCAAACCAAAAAACTTGTATTAGTAATTGGATGGTTGTTGGGGGGTAAAAAGGTTGATGACAATAATAACAAACATGTATTAAGTTCCTTCTATATAACAGCTGTACAAAATACTTAACCTTCCTTAAGTAGGTTATCATTTAATTCTGACAATGACCCCATAAAGCAGGTATGACCATTAGCTCCATTTCGTAGAAAAGACAGCTGAGCCATAGACAGATGAAGCTGTTTCAAGAATGGAGGCAACTAGATCCTGGTCTCCCACCAAACTGGAGACATTGGAGGGGAGAACAGGTTTCCAAAGGAGTCCTGGCCAGCATTCTCACTGCTATACTCCAAAAGAACTGACCGCACAACTTAGAGGAAGATTTATTTATTACAGTGTCTTGGAGATTCCAGGTTCAGTCCACATGAGCCCAGGGTCAGAAGCTCAGGGCATGGTGGCAGGAAGGGGAGAGAGGGAGGGCACATGGGCTTTGCTCCTTGAATCACAGAGGCTGGATGGAGAGAAAGCACAGGCAAGAAAGGGGATTCAAAGACACAGGCACAATCCCTAAGGCCACACCTCCAGGGACTCACCTTCTCCAGCAACACCCCACCAGCATAGTTTACTACCTAGATAAATCCATTACAATGGATGAGATTAAAATCCTCATGGCTCAATTACATCAACTCCAAACACCAACTTATGAGCTCTTCAGGGGACATTCTGTAGGTAACTACAACAAAAGAAACAAGCAGGGAAATAGGTGTCATGTACATAAAAATCAGGTTTTAGATAAATCCTGGATTCATTTCTGAAGAGGAGAGAATGGAAAGCAGTCCCTGGGAGAATTCACTGCTGTCCACAAACACTCTCCTGAACACCCCAGACAGAATCTAATTCACCTGCAAAGGCTGATAACTGCCAGAGTGGGATGGGATGGGAAGCAAACATTGATCACAGAAGTGGGGAACAGATGTCAGAACCCCAGAATCCAAGAGAATGCTGGGCAACAAGCAAAAGCCAACTTAGTAGTGTACAGAACTATATCCCTTCAAAACTCACATGTTGAAATGCTAGGCTTCAGCCAGGTATTGTGGTACACACCTGTAATCCCAGCACTTGGTAGACTGAGACAGGAGGATCAGAGTTTGAAGCCAGCCTCAGAAATTTAATGAGGCCCTCAACAACTTAGCGAGACCCTGTTCCCAAATAAAAAATAAAATAGGTCTGGGGAGATATCTCAGATGTAGAATGTCCCTGGGTTCAATACTCATCAAAAGAAATATAGAAGGAAGCAAGGAAGGAAGGAGAAATCCTAGGCTTCAAGGACTACCTTTGGATATAGGTCTTCTGAAGAGGACATTAAGGTTAAATAAATGAGGTCGTAAGGATGAGATGCTAATCCATTAGGATAGATAAAGAGGAAGAGACCAGGCATGTACACCCACAGAGAAAGGGCCACCTGAGGGCACAGACTGCCATCTGCAAGTCAAGGAGAAAGACTCAGGAGAAACCCAGCCTGCCAGCACCTTGACCTTGGACTTTCAGCCTCTGAAACTGTGAGAAAATGAATGTCTGTGTGTAAGCCCCCAGCTTGTAGCTTTTTATTACAGCAGCCCCTACCGTGACACCGTGGTATATTGAGATGTTGTGGCAGAAGATGAAGCATCTCTCTAAGTGGTATCAGGCTGGCGGGGTGGGTTACAGAACCTCCAGTGACTCCACTACCTGCCATGGAGGAACAGAGGTAAAGGCCTCCTTTTCCTTACAGAAATTCTGGCCTGAAGGCTGATTTAAAAGTTTCAAGCCACACAGGAAAGATCCTGTGAGGAAAGCCTCACAGAGAGAGAAGATGACAAATTACAAAGGACATCTGTGATGGTTTATATAAGGAAACTGCTTCCACGACCGTCCAATCACCAAGACTTCCCGAGTTGAGGCCACTGGGATTTCTACAGGGAGCTTTAGCCCAAAACACAGCAGCAATGAACCCTGGGGGTCAGGGACAAAAAATCAATACACGCACTGCCTTTGAAAGCTCAAGATGTTCTATAAAAGCTTTGAGCAAGGACAAGAAAAAATAGAGTTCCTTTGGCTCTAGAGACTTTTTTCCTTTAAAAAAAAAAAAAAAACAGATTGCCTGTCTGCTCCAAGAGATGGAGATTGAAAAGTCTTATTCTCTGTGTGAAGGATCAGAGAAAACCTTGAAAATCCCAGAGTCCTAGAAGATTCACAAAGGGTCTCAAGAAGCGGAATGTGTGGGACTCGTGTCCTGGCTTTCACCGACGTCAGGGCAGCAGAGAGCTCCCAACAGCGCTGGGACTGTGTCTTTGAAGTGAGTAGCGCTGCCCTTGTTACGAAGACCCACCCAGGCCTGTGGTTCTGACTCTGGATAGAGCAACTTGGGAGGAATGAAGTAAAATTAAAAAAAATAAAAATAAAACCAGGTCTGTACTTCTTGGAGTGTTGGCCTACTTTCAGAGAGCTCAAATCTGTGTGTGCCTGAGAATGGTCAGGCAGCTGTCCCAAACACAGAACCCCAAGTATCCATCCCCCAAGACACTGCTACAGTGATCGAGAGCAGGCCTTCTCTGATTCTCTCTTCTAGAAGACCACTTTTTATTTATTTCCACTCCATCACACATGGAAGGATTTTTTAAAAAAAAAAATGCAGTACACATGAATTTATTGAAAACTTAAATTTAAAAAAACACATAATAAAGTCCCAATTTTTTTTTACTATTAAAGGATGTAAAAGTACTCAGTCAATTGTTATAAAACTTTCTGAATGCTTGCTCTCATCTTCCTGAGGACTAGTCATAAATGGTCTTGGAACAGGCGGGCCTAAGTCTGTGAATCAGTTTGTCTAACGTATGATCCCATATCAACACGTGGCCCAGTCCCGTGATAAGGATGCAATTATTCAGAACCGAACGTGGAGAAACATTCATCTAAGCCCATTTCATCCAATACAGTAGGCACCACTTACCTGTGGCTACTGATCACTTGACACTGGTCAGTCCAAATGGCGATGTAGCATAAGCATAGCTCATGTGCTTGATTTCAAACACTCGTATAAAAAAAAAGAAGAATGTGAAATGTCCAATTAATATTTTTAAATTGAGCATATGTTGGAACAATAACATTTTGGAAAATCGTCTGTTTTTTTTCTTAATAGGGCATTAGAAAGTTTTAAATTACTTACATGGTTGCCATTATACATATATTGGACAGCAGTGATCTAATCCATGCTTAAAAGGACTTTGCTTTCATTTATACACTCATGTCTTCGTACATACTGAGCATTTATTCTAAGTGATATGTAAACTAGACATACACTTGCCCTCCAGAGGCCCCCTGCCTGGTTCCCATAGTTCCCCTCTGTTCTCTTAACAAATATCCCAAATATGTGATGTGTCAGGGAAGCAGATATCTAGGAAAGAAGTGCAAAGTTTTGTTGAATCAATAGAAGCTCGAAGGTAAGCCAAATATAAAAATAGTAGCTATAGTAATAATATCAATAATGAATACATGTTAGCCATGTACCAGGTTCTATACTTAGTCCTTCAGCTACAGGATCTTAATCCTGATAATTCTCCTGGGAAGAAGTACAATGGTCAGATGTACAAGTCAACTTGGCCAGGCTAGAGGACCCAGTTATTTACTCAAATACTAACCTAGGTTTTACCACCAAAGTATTTGGTGGATGTGGTTAACATCTACCATCCATTGACTTTAAGTAAAGATTGCCTTTGCTGATGTAGATGGGCCTCATCCCATCGGTTGAAGGCCTTAAAAGCAAAACTGAAGTTTTGCAAAAAAGCAGTTTTCCCTCAAGACTACAGCACTGACTCTTGCCTGAGATTCCAGCCTGCTGCCCTGCCCTACAGATTTTGAACCTGCTAGCTCCCGCAATCGTGTGAGGCAGTTCCTTAAAATTTTTAAATCAAGATTTACCAAATATCTCCAAGCCAGTGTATGAAATATCTGGGTCTGGGACCCACTCTGTTGGATTTGAATCACATGTTTTTACCTGTTGTACTTCAGACAGCTTCCCAGAGAGAAGGCAGTGGGCCCCAGGGGCACTGGTACCAAGGAATTCCCGCAAGAGCCACCCAAGGCCATGGTGGACAGCAGCACTGGTCACAACCTAGCTAGCAGCCTAACTGCACAAGAGAGGTGTCTGCCATGTGAGAGAGGACAATGTGCCACTCAGGAGGCTCAGCTCACTGCCTGGTCAAAGAAGAGAGACCTTTGCAGGTGCTGGTGAGATGCACCCCGGGAAGTCTCCATCATTGCACTCTTGGGACAACATCAGTGCCATGCACCTGACCTGTTAGGAAGACTTTGACATCTCACAGCATCCAGGAGGCCATGGAGAAGAGAGAAGATAATGGGTTACAAAGTCCACACCTCCATTTTGAACCACAGGGAGGCTCTGATGGAGTCTAGAGTTCCCATAACTTGCATGGTGAGTCTGAGGTATGGAATAAGAGACTTATCCATATTTTAATCTTTGACTATCTTGCAGGTTTGTGTGTTCTGGAGAAATATCTGGTCTATCCTTACATGGTTCTATTTCCACAATTATCTATTAAGAGCGGGACTAAGCCAGGTGTGGTGGTACACATCTGTAATCCCAGTACTTAGGTAGCTGAGACAGGAGGATCACAGGTTCAAGACCAGCTTCAGCAACTTAGCAAGACCCTATTTCAAAATAAAAAATAAATTAATTAATTAAAAGGGCTGTGGGTGTAGTTTGCAGGTAGAATGTCCCTGGGTTCAATACCCAGTACCAAGGGAAAAAAAAAAAGCAAAACTGTATTCCTTCAAATAGGCACAATGCTTGGCATGTTGTAGGAAGTTAATAAATGCATGTCAAGGATGGACCAAGGAGTAAATTAAATGTGTAAAGAGGCTATAGAGATGATGACTACTATGGACAAATCACATACATATAAAAGAAAGCTATGCCATATATGTGTCTGAGGTCCATATACTTTTATTTTAGTTACTTCAGGCAGAAAATAAAGTAGGGAGAAAAGATAAATTTGGGGCATGGGTAAAGGCCTGCTCGATACACAGAAGCAAGTGAGTGACTTGCAGCTTCCCTTGGCAGCCACAGAGCCCCTCCAGGGGAAGATATGAGGAATGGTGGTGGCTAGAAGCCGGGTGGAAAGTGGCAGAGGTCCTTGAAGCTCAGGCTGCAAAGTTTGGACGGATGTTCGCTTCAACAGTGCGCTCCTCTCCAGAAGGCTCCAAGAGGCAGCACGGTCTGGGAGATAAAGCTCAGGTTTGGATGCAGAAGACCTGGACGGCATCTGTGCCACCTCTGTCTCACCCTGTGCCCGCCAAGGGTGGGAGGAGATGCCGGGTGGAAGGCCCAGTGTCTTCTGTGCGGCAGGGCTTCTGCGTCTGTGAAATGGAGATAACACCTCCCATTAGGACAGGCTTGGGACGGCTTTGTGCACCATGAATGGGAAGAGCTAGTGGGCACTTGGAGCCAGAAACAGGCCTCTTAGCAGTCAGCCTGCTACAGAATTCTGCCTTCTGTCACTTTCTGGTTCCCTATCCTGGGGAAAACTGTAAGTCACAATGAGGGTGTTACTTCCTGGAAAACTTCAGATTCATGTTTTCCCAGTGAAGCGCAGACTTGCCTGTCCCTCGTGCCTCAAGTCTGTCCCTTCAGAGACACAGTCAGCTTGGCCCTGCTGTGTGCTGGCCTGCACCCTAAGCCCCCTGCCTTCCCTCCAGCCCCACTGCCTAGATTTTGTCAGCAGTGCTCCCTGGACTGCTTCTCCCAGCCACAGAAGACATCAACAAAGCAAGAATGTCACATCCATAGAGAAAAACAGAGAATTAGGTAAAGGCTGACATGATCAGATTAGGCAGGATTGCTGGGGATTCTGGTCCCTAGAGCTCTGTTGAGTTTGTCCAGGGGTATGTTTTTCATGCCTGTGCTAATTCCCAAACCCCACAGACCACATGTGTCCCAAGGGCAGGTACAATGTCTACTCCTTTCCGAGGATCAGCTGCCTATGAGGAAGATCCCCAATATCCAGTCCCTCAGTGTCCCCACCCTACCACCACACAAAATACTGAGAGGGAATAGAAGGTAGATGGGTTGTTATTATTATTGTTATTGTTATTTTGTGGTGCTGGGAATGAGACTCAGGACCTAGGCATGTTCTCTATCAGTGAACCCCAAGTGACATAGAAAAGGGAGTCCCTGCCGTCACATGGTTTGTTGTTTTGTTGTTGTTGTTGTTGTTATTGTTTGTGTGGTACTGGGGATTGAACCCAGGGCTATTCTACCTCTGAGCTATATCCCCAGCCCAATTTTTTATTTCTTGTTTAGAAACAGGGTCTCACTAGGTTGCTGAGGGTCTCACCAGGTTGTGGAAGCTGTCCTTGAACCTGTGATCCTCCTGTCTCAGCCTCCCAAGGGGATTACAGGTGCGCACCCCCACACCCAGCCATCACATGAGTTTTAGATAAACTGGATGACCTTTTCTTCTCTCAGCCTCACTTTACTCCTTTGACAATGGAAAGATCTCCTATGTAGATTTAGGGCCAAGACATACTGCTGAGTCACTTCAAACATGATGCTACTTCATTCATGCTTTCAACACCTACTATAGACCAGGCCCTGCTCTAGACACTTTAGATACATCAAATAATGAAGCTCAGGTTGTGACTATCATTCTAATTAATACCAGCTATTTTCACAGGAGGTAAAAATGACACAACTCTGTGTGCCACCTGGAAGCCATTAGCTGCCCCAAGAAGCCTAGAAAGTCCCATACTATGTTGCTGGGTCAGGAGTAGTTGCAAGGGCCACACTGAATATTTTTTAAGGTTAGTTGTGTGTGGTGGTACACACCTGTATTCCTGGTACTTGGGAGGCTGAGACAGGAGGGTCTCAGGTATGAGGTCACCTTCAGCAACTATCAAGACCCTGTTTTAAAATAAAAAATGGCCGGAGTAACTTGGAAGTACCCTGTTCCTGTGTTCAATTCCCAGTACGAAAAAAAGCAGGGTTTCTTGTCCTCAAATACATTACATTTAATGGGCATCAAGTCCTCCCTCCCTCTCGATAACTCAGCGCTGCTATCTTCACACTTTGAGGAGGGCTAGCTCCTGTCCAGGTACAGAGCATGCCTTAGGCATTCACTCAGAAAACATTTCTGAGGTCCTTGAGGACTGCCCTCTAGAGTGACAGAGACAAGCAGGCCCTCACAGGCCAGAGCAACCCACAGGGCTCTGGGGACATGACAGCTAATGTCCTGCCTACACAGGCATAAAAGGAACATATTTGCCAAAGAAACAGAGCTGCAAAGTGTGCTTAGAGTTTGTGAAAACAAAGCCCAGAGAGCCAGTCCATCAGGAATTAGGACCTGGCCCTGATATTAGACACAGATGGCTTTGGAGAATTCTCTTCATTTCTCAGTGTCTCAGTTTACCCACCAGCAAATAAAGTAAGAGCTCATGTATAGCATTTGCCTTATGCTGTCGTATGCAACTGTTTAAAATGCCTTACGAATGTTAACTCATTTAGGTTCAAGTTGCTATTAGTTCCACTGTATAGAAGAAGAAATAGGATGCAGAGAGGTTAAGGCCAAAAGGTCTTTCTAGCTAATAACTGGCAACTGCTTTGTTCTTGACAGCAGGTCATCCTACCTTTCAAGAAGGGAGTAATTCTCCCACACAGAACTGTCAGGGGGCTCAAATAAGTCTTTAAGGCCCCCAAGAAAGGAATCAAGTATCTCATTATGAAGTTCATTATTATTAAGATAACTAAGAGCACATATTCAAGGCTGAGTCAGGAATCTACTTCCTCTCCCAGCATCAAACTTGTTAAAAGTACGAAAGACAAACCTACAACCAGAAAACAACAGCACACTGAAGAATTCCAAATGACAACCTCCTCAACCAGGCCAGCTCCCTATTAGCACTCTCCTTTGAATTCACAGATGCATGCTATATGTTATCCTATCCCAAATCTGTCTCTCACTCCTCAGAAGCAGAATGGAGAGGGCTTCTTCCCAGTTCCACTTTGCAAACTGTCCTTTCGCAGAAAGAACAAAGGCTAAAACCTCCAAGTCCCCAAAGATGGTGCTGAGGATATGACTAAGAAATAGAGACATGTATTCACACCCACTAGGATGACTATAATCAAAAAGACAATAACAGCCAGGCTTCGTGGTGCATGCCTATAATTCCAGTACTTGGAAGGCTGAGATAGGAGTATCACAGGTTCAAGGCCAACTTCAACAACTAAGAGACCCTCTGCAACTTAGTGAGATCCTATTTCAAAATAAAAATTTTAAATGGCTGGGGGTGTGGTTCACAGGTAAAGTGGCCATGAGTTCAATTCCCAGTACCAAAAAAAAAAATAAACCAAAAATATAAACCCAGACAAATAACAAGTGTAAACAAAGATATGAACAACTGGAATGCTCATATATTGCTAACGTAAGATGGTGCTGCTTCTTTGGAAAAGTTCCTAGTTCCTCAAAATGTTAAAAATAAAGCTACCATACAACCCAGTAATTCCACTCCTAGTATATACCCAAAAGAGATAAAAAAAACACATGATCTCACACAAATACTTATACATGAATATTCACAGAAGAATTACCCACAATAGCCCAAAAAGTGGAAACAACCCTAGCATTTACCAATTGATGAATGGATAAATAAAATATGACATATTCTTGTAATATAATGGTTATTCAGCCATAAAAATAATGGAGTTCTGATTCATGGTACAACATAGATGAACCTTGAAAACATTAGGCTAAGTTTAAGAATCCAGATACGAAAGTATGATTCACATACCGTATGATTACAAATTGTCCTAAGAGGCAATTATGTAGGGTCAGAAAGTGGATTGGTGGTTGTAGGGGTCTGGAGGAAAGGGGACAGGGAGATTTGTGGGGAGGGGACTGACTGTTACTCGGTTTCCTTTTGAAATTTAAAGTATGAATCACACACTTTGAATGGGTGAATTTTATGGTATGTGAATTATGTTTCAATAATATTGTTGAAAAATAGATATGAGTATGAACCCTATATTCCACCAACTGAATTGAAAAAAACCTCACCTAGTTATCAATACATATTCAGAAAATAACCAAAGGCACTTGCTAAAGCTTTTGTGCTGGAGGCAAACAACAGCTCACACAGAGAGACTCTGGGAATAGCAGTATTGAAATCAGCTTAACTCAGCCCATCCCTACCACACATCACAGAAAGAGCAGCCATAGGTCCTGGGAGTTGAATCATGTTCCACAAAAGATGTTGAAACCCTAACCTCTGGTACCAGTGAATGTGACACTTGGAAATAGGGCCCTTACAAACAAAGTTCACCAAAATGACATCATTAAGGTAGGCCAATGATGGTGTCCTTATAAAAAGGAGAATTTGGATGCAGACATGGAATTTGGATGCATGGGAGAACAATGCCACAGAAGGACTGAATCTATGTCACTACAAATCCAGGCTGAAGACAGCTGGCAACCACCAGAAACCAGGAGGGAGGCACCAACAGATTCCCCCGCAGGCCTCAGAAGAAGCCCACCCTGGTGGCTCCCAGGCCTTCGACTCGTGGCCACCAGAACTGTGAGACAATAAGTTCTGTTGTTGAAGCTGTTACAGCAGCTCTCGAAGACTAATATAGCAGGAAAAGGCAAGCAATACTTCCACAGCCTGCCTCCCTCTGCCTGATAGCTGCACCAGTCTCCCAATCAAGGGAAAGAGAAACCTGAGACTCAGCTCTGAATATTTCTATACAGGCAGAATGTGAGACTTTCAGAGCAGCTTGGTCACACTGTCACAGCCTAGATGACATGTCCCCGGCCTGGCTGAAATAAGGTCAGGAAGGAAAGGAGTAATTAGCCCTCCAGAAAGAGCCCAAGGGACAGTTTTAATAAGCATCCTCCAGAAAGTAGCAGCAAAGCTGCTTGAACAATTTACAAAGCTCACCATCCAAAACTAAGAAAAGAAAAAGACTTAGGCTCTGTATGTGGCTGGGTGGAGATAAGGATCAGATCTGTAATTGAAGTGGGAAGAGTGGAGGCAGGTAGAATAGCCACTGCCCCTGTATCATGCACCCTAGTGCCCAGGCATCTCTGCTGCACCCAGGGATCCAGACTTGGAAGAGGACTCTAGAAGTTGTTATGTTAGAGGTATTTTGGTAAAGATTTACCAATTCATTTGCTTATTTATTCATTCATTCACTCATTCATTCAAGCATATGTTTATTGCACAAATATATCACTGCCTTCTATATTCCAGATACTACATCACTATGTGACAACTGTATTCATTGGAAAACTGATACAAATTCATTCAGGTCAAGGAGGAGTTGCTTCAATATATAGGACTACTATGATCAGTTGTGCAGGTTGTGTACTGTACAACCCTAGAAAATGGCATTTGAACATCATAGACTTCAGAGATTTGTATATGTATCACAATAATTTTCTAGATGACAGAACTGTGTCTTTAATTAACATAGAAGCCAGTGACATATAAAGGAAATTACATAATAATCAAGTAATTTTATCCCATGAATATAATATTGATTTAGAATTTGAACATCAATGTAATTTATGACATTGACAAAAATGAAAAAAATAGTTATCTCAATGATGCAGAAAAAGCATTTTTAACACCCAATATCTATTCATAATTTTTTAGAAATATTTTTTAGCAAGCAAGGAATTTTAAAAAAGAACTTCCTTAATCTGATATAAGGAAACTTAAAAAATCATACACTATACTTCATTTTATTTTATATGAAAATATGAGTATATTTATATTAAAATACACTATTTCATTTTATATGAAATAATTCAATAATTCACTATACTTAGTGGTGAAATACTAAAAGATTTCACTCTGGGATCAAGAGTAAAAAAGCATGCCCATTATTAACCACTGCTATTTAACAACAGACTTCTAGAGGTCCTAGCCAATGTAATAAGGCAAGAAAAATATATTAAAGTTTTACATATTTGAAAGGAAGATATACAACTGTCATTATTCACAGATAAGCAATTGGCTATATACAAATTCTAGAAATAACCTATAGATAAAATATCCAACTTAATAAGTGAGTTCATCAAGGCCACAGGTAAAAGGTCAATATGCAGAATGGGTTGCATTTCTACATATTAAAAATAAAAGATTAGGAAGTAAAAACTTAAAGTTTTGCCATTTATAAAAACAACTAAAATTGAAAATATATAAGAGCAAATCTACCAAAAAGTGTGTAAGAACCTTACCCATAAAACTATACAATGTTATTACTGAGAAAAATTAGACAAGAAAGAAACCATATTCACAAAAGGAGAAAATGAAAATTTTTAATATGTTAATTTTTACCAGGCGTGGTGGTGCACACTTGTAATCCCAGCATTTGGGAGGCTGAGACCGGAGGATCCGGGTTCTCGGCCAGCCTCAGCTACTTAGTGAGGCACTCTGCAACTCAGTGAGACCCTGTTTCAAAATAAAGAATAAAAAATAGGGCTGGGGGTATAGCTTGGAGGTAGAATGCCCCTGAGTTCAATCCCCAGTACCGCAAGAAAAAAAAATATGCTAATTCTCCCCAGTTGTTACATAGAATCAGTGCATTCCAATCAATATTCCAGATTTTTCTTCCTAAAATTGTTCAGGTGTTTCTAAAATTTTAGCAGAAATGTGAAAATCAAGTATGAACAACACATACAAACACCATATTGGGAAAATAATATTATCTTGAGTCTTAATTTATACTATACACAACAATGATCTAGGTAAGGGATTTTTTTGTACTTCTGCCACAGAGTTTTTTGATTAAACTTTCTACAATGATGGAAATGTTTTATATCTGCACAGTTCAATAATATGTAGAATTTAGACACATATGAATACTGAAACACTGTCAATTGAGGGCTAGAGATTTTAATTTAATATTTTATATGAAATAATTCAAATTTAAATTTCTGTGAAATTTAACCTAGATGGACTCAAAAGCCAGACTCCAGGGAAAACAAGGCTTCCAGAGTTTGTAGAAAAGAATACCAGGGGGAAAAAAGATAACTATATATGGAGAACTCTATAGACCTGAAGAAGTGCTCATCAGATATTTAATGAAGAACTAATTAGCACAAACATGAGAAAAATGTCCAACACCAGGAAAAGAACTGCAAAAAAGTTAGAAAGGAACAATAATAAATAGCACCTGTTCTTCCCCAGCCAAAGAGGAAAAACTCAAAATTCACAGGGTAGCAGTAGAGTCTTCTCAGGTCTTGTCTCATTAGTGAGCAATTATTAGCTGAGACCAAACACACTTTATTTCTGCTTAACAACATTTAAGTTTTATTACTGAGAAAAATTACAAAAGAAAGAAAGAAACCACATTCAAAAATGGGAAAATGGCAAAATTTTGCACTTTTTGCACTAAAACTGTTTGCTCTGATCTCCAGAGCAAAACCCAAGAATATTTACAGGAATATAAAAGTATTTACACACAATGAGGTAAAATTTACAATATTCCATGTAAAATTAAGAATTGCAGGCATACAAACAGTAAGACAAAACAATCAATAATGAAGATAAAATTATTCAAAATAGACCCAGAATGGAAACAAATACTATAATTATCCTACAAGAACATTTAAACAGTTATTATAACTATATTATGTATGCACAAAAAGTTAAATAAAATAGTGAAAATATGAAAAAACAAATTTCTGAAGAGAAAATTACAATGTCTGACATGGAAATGTACACTGAATCAAATTACCAGCAGAAAAATATTCCAGGAAAGAAGATTAATGAACTTGAAGACATTACAATAAAAACTACCCAAAATGAAACACAGAAAAAATATTTTTTTAATAAAGAGAACATCTGGGGACCAACTCTGGGGGACCAACTTCAAACAGCTTAATTAGATGAGTAATTGGACTTACCAAAGAGGAAGAGAAGGAAAGAAAAAAAAATACTTGAAGGAATAATCACTGAAATTTTTCCAACTTTGATGAAAACTATAAACCCATAAATTCAAAATGTTCTGTGAGTCCCACAAAAAGAAATAAAGACAGAAACATACCAACATACAGCAGAGTGAATTGCTCCAAACTAGAGACAAAGTGAAAATTTTAAAAGCAATCAATCAGAAGAATAAAGTCAACTTTGTAGAGAAACAAAGATAAGAACCGCAGCAGATTTCCTATCAGAAACTATGCAAACAAGAAAACAGTGGAACAACTTTTTAAAATACTTATGGGAAAATCTAGAATTCTATATACTTGTGAGACTAGCTTACAAAACTGAAAGTAAAATAAAGACTTTTTAGGCACACAAACACTAACACAATTCATTACCAGAAATCCACACTACAAGGAAAGGTAAAAAAAAAAAAAAGTTCTTCAAGCAGAAGGGAGAAAAGTGGAAATCATACTAGATAGAAACAGGATCTGTATTGATGATGGAAGAACAGGAGAAATGGTAACCCAGTGAATAAATATGTATGGTTTTTTTTTTTTTTTTTAGTAGAGTCATAAGATGCATAACACCTTTTTGGTCAAGGACAGGACACAGATAAGATGGTGGTCCCATAAGATTATAATGGAGATAAACCCCACCACCTAGTGCCATCATAGCTGCCACACACAATGTGTTACCCACTTGTTTGTATTGATGCTGATGTAAGTAAACCTATTGTATGTCTAGTCATATAAAAGCATCACACATAGTTTCTGCATATATCTGCCACTCAGTTTGTAATAATTTGTCATGGAAGCAATAGAAAACAAACACACGTTCAAAGAAACTCTATTGATAATAATCCCAAACTGAAAACAACCCAAATGTTCATTGAAAGGTGAATGGATAAACAAATTGTAGTATATTCATATAATGACTATTACTTGGCATTGAAAAGGAATGAAATACTGAGCCGGGCGTGGTGGCGCACGCTTGTAATCCCAGCATTCGGGAGGCTGAGACCGGAGGATCCGGGTTCGCGGCCAGCCTCAGCTACCTAGTGAGGCACTCCGCAACTTAGTGAGACTCGGTTTCAAAATAAAGAATAAAAAAAAAAATAGGGCTGGGGGTATAGCTCGGAGGTAGAATGCCCCTGAGTTCAATCTCCAGTGCCGCAAAAAAAAAAAAAAAAGAAAAGGAATGAAATACTGATTCACTCAATATGATAAATCTCTAAAACAATTGTGCAAAAAGAAACAAGACCAAAAATATACATGCTATATGATTCTTTCTACATAAACTTCTAGAAAATATGGTTACTATGATTGCCTGAAGCCAGACGGAGGGCTAGAAGGGAGAGATTACAAAGAGATGCAAGGAAACTTTTAGCAAGTGATGGATATGTTCATTATCCCGGTTACAGTAATGGCTCCACATGTGTACACATGTCAAAACACCCAACTGTACCCTTTAAAATGTGTGGTTTATTACATGTCAATTATATCTCAAGAAATTTAAATAACTATATTATATGAGCCTAGTGGTCACTCTATGGGATGGTATTCTAGAAGACAAAGTAATAGAAGTAAGAGAATATAGTCATAGATTGGATGTAAGTATTTCTTAGACTAAAAGTAATAAGCATAAAAATGACCAAAAATAGTACTTTGAAATTGAGAATTAAAGCATAGCAAAATAGAATCTTAAAAGGGTGAAAAGGTAAGTCACAAGGGGGGAGAAGATATTCACTACATCAAATATTAATAAGTGGAGGGACTTGTACACAGAATAAAGAACAACAAACTTAAAAATAAAAATAGAAAATAGAATTTTTTTTCCAGTACTGGGGATTGAACCCAGGGGCATTCTACCTCTGAGCTACACCTGTCCATTTTTCTTTTCTTTGTTTTGAAACAGGTTCTCACTAAGTTGCGGAGGGCCTCACTAAGTAGCTGAGGCTGGCCAAGAACCCAGATCCTCCTGTCTCAGCCTCCCAAGTTCTGGGATTACGGGCATGTGCCACCACACCCAGCTTGAAAATAGAATTTTTTAAATGACCAAAAGACCAGTACTGACACTTCTGAAAAGAGAATATTCAAATGGCCAATCAATCAAGACATGGACAAATGATCACTAATGTTAGTCATCATAAGAATAAAATTAAAACTGAATAAGATACAGCCCCAAACTGAAGATACAGTACACATCCCGCAGAATGGTTAAAACTGTAAATAAGACCAGCCAGATATGGTAGCTCACAGCTGTAATCCCCGTATGACAGGAGGATCATAGGTTGGAGGACAGCCTCAGCCATGTAATGAAATGCTCAGCAACCTAACAAGACCCTGTTTCAAAAAACAGAAAGGGCTAAGAATTTAGCTCAGAGGTAGAATGTTCCTGAGGGTTTAGCTCAGAGGTAGAATGTCCCTGGATTCAATCCTCGGTACTACAAAAAAAAAAAAAAAAAATGTTTTTAAACAAAACCAAATAGCACTAAACATTAGTGAAGGTATGGAGCATCTAGAATTCTCATGCCCTACCCATGGAAGTGTAAATTGGTAACACTACATTCAAAAACTCGTTGGAAGTCTTTGATGAATCTAAATATAGATAGTTCTTATACATCAGTGATTCCATCCTAGATATGCACCCACATAATGTACACAGGGTATGTCAAAAGACGTGTATGAAGAGAGTTCATAACACTATTATTCATAAAAGCCCAAAACTTGAAACAACTGTCTCTTAAGAGTAGAATGGAAGCTAGGCATATTGGCACACGCATATAATCACTTGGGAGGCTGAGACAGTAGGATCGCAGGTTCAAGGCCAACCTCAGCAACTTAGTAAGATCCTGTTTCAAAATAAAAAAGGGCTGGAGGTAATAGATGGGAGGGAGAATTCCCCTGGGTGCAATCCCCCATGCCCCCCCCCGCAAAGTAGAATGGATAAACAGTAGCCTACACACACACACAAACACACACACACACACACACACACACACAAATACAATACAACAGTGAACATGCACAAAATACTGCCACACTCTAAAACATGAATGCAAAACACAAATATAATATTCATGGAATAAAAGAAACAAAACTCAAAAAGAGTACATACTAAATAATGGATGATGTAAATTCATAATAGTAGTTACCTTCAGGGAAAAGTCAGGAATGATCAGAAAGGGGTAAGAGGGAATGTACCGAGAAGATTCTTCTATTGCTGCGTGTGGCGATTATGCAGATGGGAAAAAGCGAAGAACCCGTGGAACTGTGAGTCGTGTACTTTTCTGTCTACTCCTTATACTTGAATTAAAAAGCTAACTAAAACAAATTTCACTTAAGCAAATAAAAAAACGTAAGAGAAGAAATCGATGACCTTCGGAAAGTCCTGCCCTAGAGGCCTGGGTGGGGGGATACTCAACTACAAGCACCCACTCCATAACCACCAGCACCCCCACCTGCCACCTCAGGCTCAGATAATATTCTCTCCAGAAGAAATAAATAATCACAGCCATATAAATTTTTGACTGATTTTACACCTAATTTAACTCAACTGGGCTCCCCCACCCCTTCCCTCCCTCCCACTCCGTTTCTGTGTCCATTTCATTCCGAGAGCGGTGGGCGCAGGTAGAGAGCAGAGGCAATTATAAAAGAGACACTTGCGAAGGCATCGCTGCCATTTGTGCCACTTGAAATATTGTCCCTTATGAGTTTTCTCACTGAATTAGTGCCATTTAATGTGTGCCTATGGCCAGGGGGGGAAATAGAAAACTGATCAACAAGAACAGGAAAATGACTCCGGAGAATCTTTGCGGCTTTGTGAATTGTTGCTTGACATTGTGATTTTACCAGATATAATAGCATGATTTACAATTTACAACAGGGCTTGGGGAATGCAGATACAAACATTTTTTACTTAAAATACCAGGAGCAGATGGGGAGAGAGAAAAAAAAATGCAGACTGGACTTCATCCAGATGCTGAGAATGTCACACATATTCCGACTCCTACACGAAGGCATAAATAACACCAATTCCGCGTCATCAACAGGAATGCGGGAGAGTCATCACATAGGTGATCTAAACAGTAGATAAATATGAAATAATCTCCATGTGTCAGATTATGGCAGAGTAGATGTGCTGTGGTCTGCGGTTCTGACTGCTTTCTCTTATGGGGATATCTGATGTCCTAGTTATCCCTGAGATTGCACACCAAATTGTGGAATTGTACCCTGAAGACAAAATTCCCGGGAAGCCAGGAGGGTAAGGACTACCTCATTTTTTCAACTCTTGTCTCCTACTCAATTTTACTTAATACGTTCTGTGCTGGAAATGGGTAATTTCACCTTTCAGACGGATAAGAATCCTGATAGACTGTAAAGATATCCAGACCTGGACTCGCGTATCAAAGCTTCCTCCAAGGAGTTCTGTGACATCTGAGAATTCTCTGACCCGATCAAAGCTTTGATTGCCTCATCAGGAAGCCAAGTGGAAGGTGATTTGATGATTGTCCAGACCCTCCTGGTTCTTGGTATCTGACGGTTTTTCTGAACAGTGCTAACCCTTCCTCCAAGATTGCTACCTTTCCCAGGCTCATTGGCCTCAAAATAGTTGTTTTCATTATAAAAGTTTTCACTCTTCTAGTTCCTGCTGAACTCTGATTTCAGTAGCAGATGGCAATGGTTATAAAAGCAATAAAGAAATTAAGTAAGCAACAGAGATGTTAACTAAGAGAGAAAAGCAAGATTTGCCAGAGATAAACTGCAGCCTAATCTACTTACACTCAATTGAAAGTTGGCTGAATTTCCAGCTATCCAGGTATTAGTATGATGCTCATCTTCTCTGAGGAGAGAGGCCAGGAGGAAACAGGATAAAAATGTAACAGGTGAGATAGCACTTAGGGATCAAGAAAGACTTCCTGAGAGTCTTTCAAGCTAGAACTTGCTATACAGGCCTGTTTTTCATCCCTGCTCTGAATGTCAGCTTTTCCCAGGTGGATGTCAGTGGAGAAAAGGTGGGGACACTGAAAATCTCAAAAGTAATATACCAATGAAAAACACCTTCCATGAAAGGTGAGGGAAAAAAAAAAACCAGTGTCCAAAGCAATTCATATAGCCAGGCATGGTGGTGCACGCCTGTAATCCCAGTACTTGGGAGGCTAAGACAGGAGGATCATAGGTTCAGAACCAGAAGCCAGCCTCAGCTACTTAGCAAGACCCCGTTTCCAAATAAAAAATAAAATTGATGTGGGGGTGAGGCTCGGAAGTAGAATGCCCCTGGGTTCAATCCCCAGCAACACACACACACACACACACACACACACACACACACACACACACACACACACGATGTCTCCATTGCAAAGAGGTAGAGAATTGCTACATGGTAGAATCTCCTTCACTGGGGAAGCCTTTGAAAACAGACCCTAGCTTTTTTTCCAACCTGGCTCAAGAGATTACGTCTCACATTTAAAAAAAAAAAAAAAAAACAGTGAGAAGAAGGGGTATTCTGCCATCTACGAGGTGGTGACCAGATAATGCAAGGTCAGTATTCACAAGTTTAAATGTAGCTATGGAGTGGGCCTCAGAAGCATGGTCCTTGGCACTCAAAAAGATTTAGGAATTCGGGAAGAAATGGGAACTCTGGATGTGCACGCTGACACCAGATTCAGCAAGGATCTCTGGGCCAAAGGAATCAGGAATGTCCCCATCATATCTATGTGTGGTTGTTCTGAAAGCCTAAGCTCTGTGATTAAGTACCTATGTACCTGTCACCTCTTTGAAAAATCCAGTCAATGTGGATGAGAACTAACTACTGCTAAGAGACAAAGAGGAAGGAAGGGAAGGGAAAGGAAGGGACCCTGCTTAGCCTTTGGGGAATTGCAATTCTTGAAGGTAAGTAAAAATGTAAGATAGTTACTTCAGTGGTGAGGGGAGGGGGGGGCAAACAGATGATTCTTATGTGGGGCTCAAATGAGAACATATCCCAGGCAGCATGTTTGATGGGTTCTAGACTCTCTGGAACTTCATTTGAAAGAAGGCAGACTTTGGGGGGAGCCTAAGAATCTGAGGAGGAAAGCCTGCTCCCTGTCCTCCTTGAGTGACTCACAGGCCTCTTCTCACCTGGATCTCAGGGCCATGCAGAGGATAACAGCAGTAACGGTGGGCCCCGCAGCCAAGCACTCCCCTGTGCCACGTGGAGAGCCCTGAGAGCCACTCTTCCCGCACCTCTGTCCCCAGATGTTGCTTGATGCATTCAGACTGCTTAGCATCCTGGACTTACAAGGAAGAGTAAGAAAGCTGTTGTGAAGTCTAACAAATTATGGACACCTTGCCAAAGAGAAATTAAGAAGTCAGAGCAGATCACAAGGTAAACTGATTTCATCAGATTTCGTGGCTAATATCAAAACATCTGGGAAAACTTGCTCTTGGCACAAGAAAAATTTCTTGACTGCAGCAGTTCTGTGTAGCTTGGGCAAATTACTGTCTCTGCTCTCTGTTCACACCAGACCATTTTCCCACCAAGTATTTAGATACTGCATAGAATACATAGAATAATACAAACTGACTTAAGAGAATAAACATTTCCAAGAGTCAGGGCAGAGAAAAAAATATGACTCATAGAGGGACAGAAAAATAATAATTTTTTACTGACATTTGCACATAAAATATGTCATCTAGTCCCATTAAGCCAATTGAAGGAGGCTAAAATTTGGCCTTTGAACTTCCTAGCAGCCAAAGCAAAGAGGAAAAGATGACCAGTTATAAGTACAGAGTGCGCATATAATGCAGGGAAAGCCAACCTTTCCTTAAACAGAGGCCTGTGAGGAATTTTTCAAAGTATTTATACCTAAGACTCCATATGGTGTAGCTACGGCATCTTCCACAACTTTCTAAAGTCTTGAGAGATACATATTAAGGTCCCCCATTTTACTATGGTTAGAGTAAGATCACAGATCAACCATTTTTTTTCCTATATACAAAGCACTGTAAGATGGCGATAATGTGACGAAGGTGAACTCATGAATGAGTTCTTGCCATACCTCCACCATGGAAAACGCTGACCAGCTTAATGGAGCACTTAGTAAGACCAGCTGAGTCCCGGGACTTTGTCACTTACTTGCACGAGGAGAAATTTTGTCTTTTATTTACCACTCAAAGTTATATGAAGCAGGAACTGTGCCCAACATAAACAGTAGCTGTACAGCCTCTCACTGTAACACACATGTAGTAGGGTTTGTTTAATATTGTCCTGAATGATAGAATAAGTGTGTAAATTTCTGTTCTCACACATGTAGCTTAGTATTAGGCATTGATGAGTCTTTTGAATCATACTGTATTTACACTTTGGTTACAAAAGTACACCAAAGCAAAATTCATTGCTATGCCAGTCCTAAAAGACCCCATTTGATATGTTCATCTATTTAGATGGTAGCAGCCATGCGCTAAATTAACCAACCAACCATGAAATGGTAAAAAAGTGGTACGCCAAGGGCACAGTTGACTGACCTAGAGTAGACAATAAGTCATTAGACATTAGAAGCCAAACTGTATGTGTCCCGTTGATCTCAAGATTTTTAGTTGGAACATAGAAGGACATACAAATAATGGCCGAGCAACTCTAATTGAAGAGGCAATGGACCCTAAAACCTCACTTGTGTGCATATCAAAACTGGCCCCATCCCCCCCAAAACACCCACATGCCAACCACCCTGTTCTGCAGGGCATCTTCTGAACCTGGTAGAGTTGAAGAAAAGAGGCTTTCAGCGACTTGCCCAAGGTTGTGGATCTTCAGATTGAAAAAAAAAAAAAAAAAAGTGTACAAAGGAGAACCAAAGCACATTTAGAACACGAGTGAACCCAAAGTAACCAGGACAAGTTAGTGAGGTCCCCACGCAGCCAGAGCACTCACACCCTGGGAGGTACGGAGGCCACCTCTCAATGTCCTTGTCCCCAGCCAAGCACTGGCACTACCGAAAAGTGTTCGCTTCCACTCATGCAGGAAAAGGTTGGCCTAATCACAGAAGAAGAAAAGAATAAGAAGAGAAGCAGAACTCTCTGTTCCCATCCTGGACGAATCTTTGCTCCCTTTCAAGGACACCGGCCAGTGCAGGGGACATTTCTCCCTCCACCCAAGGGTCTCCTGCAGAGGCCACAGGAAGCCTCCCCACCTTTCCTCCTGGTCACCATCCTTCATCGTCCAGCACAGCCACCACCGCAGCAGCAGAATCCCAAACAGACCCCACAACTCTGCTAATTAAAGACAAATAATTAGACACATTCAGGCGGGGGAAGGTTGGCAAAGCCCCCCTGCATTGTGTGACCACCTTGGCACTGAAATGGTTAGAGACCATCTCCCTCCACGGGCCTCTTCTCATTGTGGTGGAGAGCTCTTGAGAACGTTATTAGCTGGGTGTGCGCCTTGCCGTTTTTCCACACGAGGCAGATGGGTAATTACGAAGCTAATAGTCTGATTGAGAGAAATCAGATGCAGTGGTTTGCCCAATTAGATGATACATTAGCTTCCTTCTTTGTAAGCAGCTAATGTGTGAAGCAAAGTGGTATTTTCGAGGGTCAGAATCCTTAAACAAGTGCCGAGTTGCAGATTATTGTATCTCTCTTTTTTTTTCTAATGGAGGAAAAGTGCTAAGTCTTCATTACTAAAAGCATAGAAAATGCAAATCAGCTTCTGAAACAAAAGAGAGAAGGGACAGGCGAGAATATTTGGTGTCCGATGTGTCAACCTACAACATCAATTACATTGAAATGCAATGCATGGCAGCCTAATCAAGGATAGTATAATTGTAATAATTGCGTGCTTTTGTTGGAGAGCTGCTGCTGTTGTTATTTGTCAACCATTTGTTCCTCTCTATTGTTAAGGGGGGGAAAGATTTTTTTTTTAATGTAACTGAGAGATTGTGTAGGTAATGGGTGAGCGGGAGGCCGGCCGGCCGGCCTCCGAATGTGGATGAGGGCTGCTGCTTCCCTGCTACACGGGAGCTCCTCGGTGGCCCTGGGGAGCTGCTGGGACCGCACTGTGAGCTTGAGGCAGGAAGAGACAAGGTGGTCGGCTGTGTCGGGGTGGGCTTCGGTCTCCATCCAGGTGCTAATGTCCTGCAGAGCAGAGGTCTGAGGAGGTTTAGAGAAAAAGCTTCCCACACTTTTCTCTGGTTAGCGCATTCACCAGAATGACAAGGGGCGAGAAGATGGGGCTGTGGCACCCACTGGTCCACCTCATTTGCTGCCTGAAGTTTTGAATCCGGAAAGGACTTGTTTTATTTTTGTACATGCCCCTTGCTTGCCTGTTTCCCCATGGGAAGGAGCAGGAAAATCCTGGGTATAACAAAAGAAAAAAGGAAAAGAAAAATGTGGGAGTTGCCCTACCAGCCAGGGTAGCACTGTCCACCAAAGGGCAGGGAGCTTGGGGACTGAGGCTCAAACCCAGCTCCATCGCTCACTGGCCTGGGTTGGTCTAGCCTCTCCACACTGTCACCCGCCCCTGGCCTCACTCAGGGCACCAGGCATCCTCAACAGCACTGTGAGGAGGGACACCAAACCCAGGATGTGCTCTTGCATCCTCCACAGATGGAAAGTGCTCTCGAAATGCTTCTAAGTTGTATAAACAAAGGTCTCCCTTCTCTCTCTCTCTCTCTCTCTTTCTCTCTCTCTCTCTCTCTCTCTCTCTCTCTCTCTCTCTCTCTCTCTTTCTCTCTCTCTCTCTGTTGCGTACTTGTTTTTGTGTATAACGATGTTTCCTAAAATGTACTGAGAAAGAAGGGAGATGAGGGAAAGCCAGGTTCGTAGCCAACTCTAGAAAGAAAAAGGAAAGAAAACCCAAACCCAAACAAAACAAACAAGGATGTTCTCAGAAAGCTGAAGTTGAGCTGGAAAATTCTTCTTTAGGAGCAGTTCTGAGCATTCAGATCAGATAAGAGGTTTATTTTCTCACTTCAATTGGTCTTGCCAATAGGTTGAAACAGAGGCACAATGGAAATAGGCTAAAACATTTAACAGAGCTGTTAAATCTCATTCTCCACAGCTAAAAAAGAACAATCCCGGACCGTCTTTACCAAGGGGAAGCTTCATGGGCTGTGGGAGGCTTTGCGTGTATCCCTGACAATCCTGTACATACTCCAAAACTCACACTAATTAAAAGCAAATAATCAAATACATTCAATTTGAAAAGTTGGCAAACTCGTGTGTATTATTGCGTTAGCACCTTGGCATGGAAATGCTCACATCGCGCTAATCTCGTTGTGCACAAGAGCTCTTGAGCTCGCTATTCAGCCAGCCCGTGCCCCCTCCTCCTCTCGCCTCCCCTTCGGGTCTGCCTTCCCCACCAGCCCCCCATCTCTCCCCCTCCAACTCTCCCACTTTAAAGGGAAAATAAGAAAAGACACTGTGCCCCAACATGGGCATTTGCTTTCCTTTGGAGCCGACAGAGGTGTGATATAGAGGAGATGTCCTTTCGCCTTCCTGGCTTCATATCATCCCTCTACCTAGAGAGGGGAGGTCAGTGAGATGCTGTGGTTTTTAAATAAAGTTTGCAGCAGTGAGCTTTGGCTGAGCCATCCATAGTCCCCATCCTCGTCCCCCACCCAACACCACCCTCCCGGGTACTCTCCTTGTCAAACTGGTAGCGAAATCTGTGCGATGAGCTGACAAAATGAGAAGGAAGCGTCAGGTCCAAGGCTGCTGCCTCTGGGATTTGAGTTTCTTGGGGGCTGGTGGAGGGATGAGAGAAGGGAGTTGCCCAGAGAAATGCAAAACTCCTGCCATCAAGAACGGGGTGAAACGAGCCCAGACTGGGCAAAATTTTTCTGGCAGATCTCTACCTGAGGCGCATTTGTCTTTCAGTCTGGGCCACTGCCAATCACAGCCTCCCAGCATCCAGGGCTTGGAGGAAGATGGGCAGCTTGTCCTCAGCTCCAAACAAAAGAAAAACAAATAAAGTCACATTCAGCTGCATGACATTCATGTCAGACAGAAAAGGAGCAGGTCACACTGGCAATGCGTGCCGTCGGTTTTGCGAGGCAAAGAGCAAATACATTAAGCAGACACAGGGTGCAGAGAGCTCCTGAGAACAGGTGCTTGAAGAAGCCACAGGGACACCTAGCAGGAAGGACTCCAAGTTGGCCTATGGGTTCCCTACAAGTCCAGAACTCCGTATCAACTTCCAATAAGTCCTCAGTCACAGTAATTAAGCAAGAGCAAGTGACTTCTGTCACTGCAGAAATAATTTTTTTTTTGAAGATAGTTAGGCAGATGTCTTACTTGCATCCTCAATAGTGGAATAGGGAGCTGGTAACACAATGTGTTGGACGCTTCTTGCCAAATTTGACCATTCCCTTCTCTATCCTTCTAATATATTCCACGGGCTTTATCTGGATTCTGTCACTTCTTTTTTATTTTTAATGTGTGTGTGTGTGTGTGTGTGTGTGTGTGTGTGTGTGTGTGTGTGTGTTACTGGGGACTGAACCCAGGGGCATTCTACCTCTGAGTTACACCCCCAGCCCTATTTTATTTTATTCTTTATTTTAAAATAGGGTCTCACTAAGTTGCAAAGGGCCTCACTTAGTTGCTGAGGCTGTCCATGAACCTGCAATCCTCCTGTTTCAGCCTCCCATATACAGAGATTACAAGTATCTGCCACCACGTCCGGCTCTGGATATTCCCACTTCTGAAATGACAGGTTCTTGTTCCTTATTTCGTTCGTTATTTACTCATCATCCATTCCCCAATCTATTCATTCAGTAAATATTTATTAAGTAATAAGCTTCTACAAATACTACAGGGCCCAACCAAAGAAAATTGAGAAAGGGATTTCTCTGAGACTTTGAAGCCACCCACCTGGAGGTTCTGGGGCTCACAGTCCTCAGGAGAAGAAATCGAAGCAGAGAGCTAGGGCCCATTTCCCCCTGATGCACCATCCCCACCCATGCTCATCCATGGGCAGACCTGCCTAAGAACCTCACCCATGATGCTTTGCTCTTTTTTTTCCTTTCTGCCTTGTTTGCAAGCATCTTTGGAACCCTATGGGCCCTCCTGACTGCTGTTTGATGGCTGTGTGACAGGGGACGCTACTTTCCATTGTGCATTGTGCGTGACAGGTGGAGCACACCAGGTGCTCTGTGCCGAGGCCTTGTACCAGTTCCCACCCAACACTGTATGCCCGCGCCACTCACTTTGTCTCGCTTTTTTCCTTTTGGGGGAGGAGTCCCAGAACTCTAACCTGATGCCTGGATACTTCCTGAGAAAACCCAGACAGCTCTGTGGCTCTGGTTTAATCACATGATTTAAACAGAGCAGAGGCAGAGCTGCCCAGCCTAACCAAACCTAGAAGCCAAGAGACCCAGGAAGCCACATTTCCTCTCCCAATCCCCCACCCAGCCGTGAGATTAAACAGAGGGTTTTGCAAAGGAACTCCAGGAAAATACTGATAAATTGAAGAGCAATTGACAAGGCACTCAGGCTCCCTCCCTGAGCTCCACCCAGACTCCCAAATTTGCATCAAATCTCTTCTTTTCTCCCCTTCAACTAAGCCCATGTGTGAATGGAAATGTTTCTGTGCATTAAAGAAAATCAATGAAAACATCTCAAAAACAATTTCAAGCTCCTCTTCCTCCCACGGGGTGGCAAAGTCAGACCCTGCAGCGCTGCACAGGGGTCCCAAGGAGAGCCAAACCCATGTGGGTGGCAAAGTTCCACCAGAACAAAGCCATAGACCCTGACCTGCTGTGGCTCACCCCTCTCTGCTGACACAGGACAGCATTCTGCAGAGCCAGCCTGCCTCGGAAAATGCCAGCTCCCTTAGCCCTTCAGCTTCAGGCTTCGATTGTATTTGTGTGCAATGTTGGCCCCTGATCCCAGTGGTGGGGCATCTTGGGGTACAACTGGATGTTAGCACTGACATGCATGGGACAGCAGGCTGATGGAAATCACACAGCTCGGGAGTTAGTGGATCTAGCTTGGAATGTCTGTTCTGCCACTAGTTGTGCAAGTTTTCACCAGCAACTTAACCTCTCCAACGTTTATCTTTAAAGTCAGGATAGTCACACAGATTTTTCCTGGTTATTATAAGAAAGGGGAATAGGACCCAGCACATAATAAGTGCTCAATAAATAGCTGATTATCAGCAGGGCGTGGTGGTGCAGGCCTGTAAACTCAGTACTTGGGAGGCTAAGACAGGAGGATCACAGGTTTGTGGCCAGCCTCAGCAACTTAGCAAGGCTCTCAGCAACTTAGACCTTGTTTCAAAATAAAAAATAAAATAGGGCTGGGGTATAGCTCAGAGGCAAAATGCCCCCTCCCCCCAGTTCCATCCCTAGTACAACCAGAAAAAAAAAAACAGATTATCACTATGCAACTTTTGTTCCTGGCCCCAGGGTTGGGCTTTTTCACGTATACCTGGGTATTGGCACTTAAGATGAATGAGGGAAGAAAATAACTGAGATCTGACAAACTGCTCACCAACTCCCAGTGGACTGCAGGCCCACATGGCAGATGAAGCCGGACGGTGTGGACAACTCAGAAGGAGTTTGCGCTGCTGGCCAAGGGAGATCCCTCAGGAATCCCGAAGGGAAAGCAATATACCTGGAGGTGAAGGACCACACACTTCAGCCTCCAGGAGACACATGAAGAGTCATTTAACAGATAAAATAGACACAGGGAAGCCAGGGGGACGCAGAGGGAAGAGGATGTCTTGGCTGGGAGAGAAAGTTCTAGAGAATGCACCCTGGGTTGGGGAACAGAGGGTTTGGGCTCAGGCCAGAACAGCCCAGCTTCCTTCCAGACGTGAAATGAGAGCAGCAGCCAGGGGGATCCCCCGGAGACCCCAGCGTGCAGGGCCTGGCAGCCGCTTGCCCAAGGCTGAGGTGGGGGGAGCAGGGCATCTGGGTTTGTCCTTGGAAGCCAAGTTGTTTCACCTGAGAGGGGTAGAAAACCCGCACCCCTGGGGAGGAAAAAGAAGATGGGATTTCTCCTGGGGTCGGAACAGGACCCTGCCAGCCGGAGACAATGGCTCCAAGAGCCTCCACAACTCCACCCCTGTTGACGAGGGAACTCAACACCCTGGAGATCGGCGTGTGAAATCTGTACTGGGGAAGAGAGTCCTCATTTAGCAGAGAAAGCACTGCGCTATCTATGTGTGAAAGCTTCTTTAACACTGTTCCCTGCTCTCCATATGGCGAACTTCACCCAAATTAGGAGGAACTGATGAACAAAGCTGCAGCAACTTGAACATGAGAGCCAGCTCCGGGAGCCCGTCCCAGAGGCGGCTGCAGCCCAGTGCCCAGGTGCCAGGAGGGCAGAGGGTCCCACACCTCTCCTTGCACCCCTGCAACCTCAGTCCCCAGATGCATCCCCCCGAGGAAGCTGGCTTTTCTTGCCAGTAATTCAATCACCATCACCAATAACTCAAGTAATAATAATCACCACCACTATTTATTGAGCACCCACTGTGTGTGAGATGCTGTACTTGGAACTTTGCGCCTGTTATTCCAGTTAATCCTCATGAATAGGTTTCGTTGTGCCCATTTCAAGTTGTCAAAATGAAGAATCAGAGAGATTGTCTTCTGCCTAAGATCCCACAGAAAGATTCAAAGGCAGACTGGTTCTTGATTGAATAGTTGAGGTCATGATGCTTCTGGCATTCAGCCCCACCCTCAACTTCTCTAAGAGTAAGCTCAGAGGTAGGAGTTGAGGATTGCTCCAGTGGATACCAAAGGGCGGCTCTTCTGAAGAATTGGAGGCTCTGCCCTTTCCCCTCAGCTAAAATCCTGGATAGCTTCACACCATAGGGTTTAGAGGGGGCTGCAGAATCTTGAGCATCAGGTCTACAAGGGAATTTAATGGCTGATTCCCCTCAAAGACAAACCAAGGTTCAGGAAGAGGAAACTGAGTCACAGAGCAAGGTGTGTTTAGCAAAACAGCCCAAACTCAACCAATCTGTGTTCCTTCTCAGCCACCCTAATAACTTCCAGAAAAGGACAAACACCCCTTCTGTCCTTCTACCTCACCTCTACCCAGGCCAAGTGGGGGAGCCCCTTCCAAAAACAGGCCTACTTTGTTTGGACCACCCTCTGCCTCCCTCTCTGCCTTTGCCAGTTTCCTGATCTCAAGTAATGCAGCTGCTCCTGATGCAGCCCACCTCCTGGCTCCCTCCAGCTGCACCCCTGTTGGCTTTCTCCAGCTCTGGGGGTTGCACCGTTCTCATCTCTCCTCCAGCCTCACTGGCTAAGTACCACAGGACAAGATGAAGCTCGATGCAAAGATGTTTAGAATGTTTGTCTCGGTTATTGTATTATTTACAGCAACTCTGCGCTGCGCCCGGGGCATCGCGTGGTTTGAAAGACGCTATACAAACTAAAATTGTGTGGCATTGTTTGTTCCTCCACATTCTGCGAGAGCGAACCAATCTAGTAATCACTGTTTTTGCTCCTCAAATCAGGGACGTTCCATTTTGTGTGCATGGTGACTAATCTGGAAATAAAGATTTGTAGCAAATGTATAAGGAGCTCTGGAAGCAGTTAAGGACTGGAGAGCAAATGAAAGAAAGACAGCGGGAGAAGACAGAAAAGAGTGAAGGTAAGGTCGATGAGAGCCCCATGGTTCCTCCAGGAGGGACAGCAGCCCATCCCTGAGGTGGTGGGAAGTGCCACATCGCATATCTGTTCCTGGCAGACAGCGCAGGCCCCGGGCGGCACTCTGGCCTCAACCTGAACATGATCAGCTGCAGTCCACCCACAAACCTCTCTGCCACTGGGCCTTCACCCCAAGGTCAAGTTCTCTGGAGCTGGGGCTGACCCTTTCAGATCATAAACTAGAAGAGAGGAGCGGAGAGGAGAGGATAGGATCACATCACAAACCCAAGCCCCTCTTCAAGGGCATGGCGGGAGGTGGGAGGCGGGAGGTGGGAGGGGAGTGCTCCTCGGGAGCTCTGGTGCCATCAGCTGGTTCCCAGCACTTTCCTTCTGCCAGTTCAGGCCCTTGTCCAACACACCAGACCACAGCTTGACCAGCGTATGTATAGTCACGGCTGAGGTACCCCACCAAGGTGTGGGGGTGCGGACTGTCACAGGTGAAGCCTGCATGAACACATTCACCAGACCAGTCTCCTTGGGGAAGTGGATGATTCTGGCCTCACAGCCCAGTCTGACCTTGCCAGCACCCCTCTCATGTTCTCCATCCCTTTCACCTGCCCACTTAGCTAGTGACCCAGCCACACTGCTCCACCCATGCATTTTCAATGTCCAGTTCAGACATCACCCCAGTTACACCTTTCATGATCCCTCTATTCCTCATGCCAGGGCTGCTCAGTTACCACTGAGCCCCAGATCCTCCATTTGTATCTTGGTAGGTCTTGTCCCCTGTGTAACAGAGGTGTGTAGGTCTGCCCCTGCCTGACTCAAACTCCTGGAGAACAGAGAGCTGGCACGGCCTCGTCTACAGGATCCCTTATGCCAGGACCTAGCACCTTGCAGAGTACCTGGTGTGGTGCAGGTGGTCCTGGTGGAGCCCTCGGCTCATCTTCACCGCACCCCTGCTGCCCCCAGGCTCCAACCAAGTGAGCAGCAGAGGGGAGGTGGTCCTAGGTAATCAGCTCATGGTCCAAGACTCCGATGCCTTAACTCCTCCCTTCCAGGGGCTTCTCCTGAAATTTCCAGGTTGTGCTAAAAGTTAACAATTCCCAAACAGTCTGCATTCTCTATTTGCCAAGTTTGAGCGTGTCATCTGCAGAGTTAAATTGCAGCTCAGTTGCTTGGCAATTTAACTGGTCTGATGCATGAGGCCTCATCATCCATTACCATGAGCATTTAGAAGCGAGGTAATTACAGGCTGCATTCCTGAAGCCCGAGGCTCCGCAGCAACAATCCTGGAGTTTATTAGAATAATGGCAAAGGGGAGGGGTCCCAGGGAGTCCATTTCCAGACTGTTCAGATTGGCTTTAAAGAGCCCCACAGGAAGGGACTGGGGATACTGCTGCCCCCTTCCCCCTGCCCAAGGTCAACCGCAGCCCCAGAGGGAAGCCCTGAACTAAGCCTCCCAGACCCCTGCACTCCCAAGGGACTGAAGGTGAAGATGCCCAAGGGTAGAGAAGATTCCTTCAGTTTCTCCTGTCCCCAACAGCAGCCCTGTCCCATCTCAGTTCCTACCAAGAAGCTGCCTCCCTCAGCTTGGTGTCACCATTTGGAGCAAAACTGGGTCCTCCTGCTGTGAGCTGAGCTATAGGACAGAGGAACCCTCACCCTGATCACCACAAAAGGGAACACCCACCTCTAGAGATTCCTGAACTTTCCAGGTCCTACTAGGGCAAACACCCTGTTGAAGAGAAACCCATTAGGCAATTAGAAGTGATATGATTAAGCGTCAATGAATGAGAGTAGTGGGTTCTTTAACGTCACTGGAAGGGCTGTATCCTCAGGAAAAGCATTTGAGCTAGGCATGGTGGTTCACGCCTGTAATCCCAGTACTTGGGAGACTGAGACAGGAGGAACTTTTGTTCAAAGTCAGCTTCAGCAATTTAGCTCTGCCATTGGCAACTTAGTGAGACCCTGATTCAAAATAAAAAATAAAATAGGCCTGGAGGATGGCTCCCTGGGTTCAATCCCCAGTACCGAAAAAAAAAAAAAAAGAAAGAAAGCATTTGATCCCTGGATGAAATAGATTCCACAGAGAAAGACAAGAAATTAATCGCATAGCCTTGCTCACAGTCAACCTTGAATTAATAATTTAGTCAATCAATTAATGACTCATGATTAAGTCAGAAAATGGCTCATTCTATTCTGTCTTTCTTTCTTTCTTTCTTTCTTTCTTTCTTTCTTTCTTTCTTTCTTTCCTTCGGCACTGGGGATTGAGCCCAGGGGCAGTCTACCTCTGAGCTATACCCCCAGCACTTTTCACTTCTTATTTTGAAACAGGGTCTTACTAAATTGTTGAGGACCTAAGTTACTGAAGCTGGCTGCAAACCCATGATCCTCCAATCTCGGCCTCCCAAGTACTGGGATTATAGGCTTGTGCCACCATGCCCAGCTAAGACAGGTCCAATTTTGCCATTCTATCTTTTTTGGAAGGAGCCAGCCATTGTAAAGCCCTCTGCCCCACCCCACTACAGTCTCTGAGTATCAGCAATCTCAGGGGCTGCACAGGGCACCATTATGTGGGAGGAAGCAGGGAAGATCTGCTTCTAGAGATGGAAGAGACTAAGTTGTCCTTAGGTTTTCAAAGCTATAATTTTATATATATCATGCCCCACTCCAGAGCACCTGTCCTAACTCCACTTCTGTTTCCAATTGCCCATCTGAACCATGGCCAGTCTTGGAAAATCTTTCCAAGATTTAACTTTCATTCTGTATCAGTTTTCTACAGCTGTCCTAGCAAATGACCACACACCACCTGACCTAAAACAACGTGAATTTATGCTCTCACAATTCAGGAGGCTGGAAGTGTGAAATCAAAGTGTCAGCAAGGGCAGGTCCCTTCTGGAGTCTCTGACAGAGAACCTGTTCCATGCTTCTCTCCTGGCTTCTGGAGGTTGCCAGCTACCCTTGTTGCTCCTCGGCCGGTGGTAGATGCAGCACTCCAGTCTCTGCCTCCAGCTTCACTTGGCCTCCTTCTCTCCGTCCTTTTCTGTCTCTTATAAGGACACCCTGGTTGGATTCAGGGCCTCTTTTAATCCAGTATGTTCTCATTTTTGTCCTTACCCTAATTACATCTATAAAGACCCTTTCCAACACATTCTGAAATTCCAGGTGCACAAGGTTTGGGGAGGACATTAATCAATCTATGTCACTTTCCCAGATTCCAGTGGTGAGAAAACTTGGTGCAAACACAGCAAGAGAAGTCAGTCATGAGGGAAGTTCACATTGGGAGTGAAAGGCATTGGGTGCAGTCCCCTCTGACTGAAGTCTCCCACCTCTGCCCAGCGCACCTCCCCACTGCACCTCTAGGCTGGTTGGGAGCAGAGTGTGCACGCCTAGGGGGGTTGGGAGAGGAGGTCTGCCTCACTCTCCCTATCAGGAAAATGAAACAGAAGACCCCTCAGCAAGGCCAACCAAAGAAGACACAAAGATCCCCCTGGCTTTAACCCTCAGTGCCAGCTTGGCCAACACCAGTTTTGACTTCTTCTGTGATCTAAGTATCTGACTGCCTAGGCTCTGACCCTGAAAATCCATTCTTGGCTATCTCGGTTAGGCATGATGGAACAGACCACCCCCAAGACAGTCTCCATGGTTTCTTGCCTGGGATTCCTGCCCTCAGGCAGTCCCCCCTAACCCCCCCCCCCTTGCATAGTTCAATAGAGTATGAAAAAGCCATGAAAAAGTGTGACTTTGGATGCTGGATCATAAAAGTTGCAGCTTCCACTTTGCTTCCTCTCAGTTTATTGGCTCTGAGGGAATTGGCTACCATGACATAAAGACACCCAACTAGCTCTTGAAGAAGTCCACATGGACAGAGACTGAGGGCTCTTGCCAATAATCAGCATTGCCCTCACCAGCCATGTGCACTCTCTAGTACAGCCTTCAGGAGACTGCAGTCCCGGCCAACATCCTGACTGCTAACATAGGTGTGACCAGGCAGCTGAGGCATTCTAAACTCCCAAGTTTATTGTTTAAGCCACTAAGTTTGGGAGTATTTGTTATGCCTCAAAAAGATAACTAGTAAGACATACTCAGCCACATTGCTATTTACTTATCCATTCATTCATTCAACAAGTTTTTGCAGGGAAAACAAAATAAGATAGACACTTTTGAGAATAATAATGATAATAAATGTGGTCCTTTTCCTCAAGGAACTGAAAACACAGTAAAGAAGATAAGAGTAGAAACACAACACAATTGAAGAATATGTGACCAAGGGCTTCTGAAAGAGAAAAGGGAGAAGGACACTTCAGGATGAGGGAAGTGCTTTTCAGTTAATGTTCTCAGATGCAAAAAACAAAGAATGACTCCAATTTTAGTAGAAAAGATTTGTGGGAAGGAAAACTGGAAACTTGTATAAGTGACAAGAATACCAGAGAAGCAGCCAGCTGAAACGAGGAGGCCAGAGAGCAAAGGACACAGTCAGCCACCCCAGACACAGTTTGGCCTATGGCCACCAGCCACACCTGTCATTCACTAGACACGCTCTGTCTCTGCTGGGCCTCCATCCCTGTCTCCAGATTCAAAGCTTCAGGTAGAGGGAAGCATTGAGTTGGCCAAGACTGCAATGCCTACCTGTGGTGGCTGGATGCTGGGGGCATGACAGAACACCTCTGTCTCATTTCAGCTTCTGAAGGACACAGCGAAGATCTCTACACAATGCAAGAATAGCCCCAAACAGAAATACACAGGGACACTGAAAGTCCCTGCAGAGCGGGAGGGCCACATGGGGCATGTTGTATGATGGCCAGGAGCTACAGCTCACCCCTCTGCTGCCTCAACCTGGCCCCGAGCCAGCTCAGCTTCCTCATCAAGGATATGGCACAAAGGTGCTTGCTACCTCCCTCCTCTTCATCTTTCTCAGCACAGTTACAGAGTCTTTTCTCTCTAAGAGAGAAGGATGGATCTAAAGTGGAATGGTTAGGACCTGAGCCCCCAAAGGCTCATGCTTTGAATGTCTGGTTTCCAGTACAGCAAGGTTCACAGGTGGGGCTTTGGGGGAGTGGTTGGATAGTGAATGTTCTGATCTCATCAATGGATTAACCCATTGACATGTTCATAATTGAATGGACTATTGGGAGGTAGTGGAAACTAGGTGGGGCCTAGTTGGGAGTGTGTCCTAAAAGAGTATACCTTGTACCACCACCACCCCTTCCCAGCTACCATGATATAAGCAGCTTTGCTCTACCACACCCTTCTACCATGACGTCCTGCCTCTCCATGGACTCAGAAACAATGGTACCAGCCGACCACGGACTGAAACCTCTGAAACTATGAATCAAAATAAATCTTTCCTCTTTTAAGTTGTTTTTCTCAGTTTATTTATTTATTTATTTATTTTTGTCATAGCCACTGACAGCTATCAAGCTAAGGATAGATACCTAAACTAGAATTAGATTCTTCAGATAGAACTTTATAAAGGGCTCCCTTGATAAACAGGAATGCCCCATCATAGCCAACCGAGCACATGCAAAGGGACTTACTAGTCTCAGGAGGAACCAGTATTCCGAACAAGATTATGGGGAGCAGACCAGGTTCATCCATCTGCCCACCCGGGCTTCCAGGAGTAATGGTTGATTATTCTGTGCCTGCTATGAAAATAAGTGGAAATATCAGGAGCGAGCAAAAGGACTTCTGAACAACCACAAAACCTGGCATGAGGCCAGTAGGCAAGACTGTGCCAATCTGCAGAGTAACCCACTCACCAGGCCCTTTGCTATTCCCTAAAGAGGGCTGTCACACTCTCAGACAGAGGTCAAATTAGGGGGCTGAATGGCCCTGTAGCCTGGCCCTTGCTGTGCCCTGACCTCTCCATCCCCACCCCCAGACTGTGGAATGCACCCATTTTTAATATCCCAGCTCCCGCAGAAAGTCCTCTTTAATGGCTTCAGTCCACTAGTCCATAGCTATCAGTGCTATCTGTGCCAACAGCTTCAACAATCAACTATATGCTACCCTGAAGGTTTGCCACACCATGGGCTAACTCATCCAGCCTCTCAGGGCCAAACCCTACCAGCCCAGAGGCCCAGAGTGCCCGTTTCTCCCACCCTTCCTCTCAGCTTAAGGATGACCTTGGCCAAGGTCAGACAGCTTTGTGAACCCTCAGAGTCTTCCATCCTGATTCAGGTTTCCTTCAACCTGGTCAGCTTGAGCTCTGTGAAGACCCAAAGCACCATTTCTAATATTCTCTCTGGAACTTTAAGCAAAATCCCAATGGCCTACTGTGTCACAAAAGATGGGGGGCGTCATGCTCTCAGATGCCTGCAGCAGGTCAGGAACACCTTTGCACCACAGCTCCTCCCTCGAGGCCACACTCGCCTTCACCTCTGCAAGCACCTGTGCTCAAATCTCACAGCGGCTTTGTGCTTCCTCCTCATTGGACTTCCCTCTGCCGCTTTCATGGGTCCTCTTGAAATCTGGAAATCCTTGCCATCATATAAAACTGCCTTCCATGAGGACAGGACTAGACAGCTAAACAGCAGGTAAATGAGAGGGTGGGAAGAAAGGTCAGTGGATGACAGCAGCCCAGAGGAGGAGAGGGAGGGAGGTCACGTGTTCCGACCTTATCGTCACTCCCTCTCATTTATCTGGCTGTCTTACTCTCAAGGCTGGTCCTGCCGTCGTCTGGGGGAGCTTCACAGATATGAGGACAGTCTTTCAATGCTACAGCCACATATCCCTTGACCTGCTCTATTTCCATTGACTCTGGCCCCTCCGAATCTTCATCCCATCTTCTCAACATGCTGAAGCTTGAAATGTCAATCACCCTCTCTGAGCACAGCCTCTTATTTATATTTTCCTCAATTTACCTTTTCTTTTTCATTTAATTGATGCATTCTGTCCATAAAAAGTTAATTTCTCTCCATCTATCTGATTCCTCCTGCTTCGCGTCCTTTTGTTTGTAACTAAGACCTCATAATCCATCCCTTACCTCCCGCCTTGGGGATATATCACCTCCTCTCTCCTCTCTCAGCAAGTCTCTCCCTCTCTTCTGCCTCTTTCTCAACAGATATATCCTAAACATGTTCAAGTCTCTCCTATCTTAAAAACAAACACATCCCTCCAGAAAGCCTTCCTTCCCTACCAGAAAAGCAGTCCTCTGGACTCCAAAATCATCAGTATGATTCCTCTATCATAGCCGTTGTAACATTATAGCATCACAAAAATTTACCTTTCTGCATTGGATTATAAGCTTCTCAAAGGCAAGACCACATCTAAATGCAATTTTATATACTTCAACAATTTCTAGAACACAGCAAACATTGAATAACATTTTCTCGAGTGGAGGTTAAATGCATAACACTGTGATTTCAGTATATGTTATGACTTGGATACAGTTTCCTCCAAAAGTCCATATGTTGGAACTTTCCTCAGAAAACCAATGTTGGGATGTAGAGCCTAGTGGGGAGCCCTGAGGTCCTGAGGTCAATTGGGGACATGCCCTCAGAAGGGGTCGTGGGCCCCTTCTCTCTCTGGCTTCCTGTTTTGTGATACAGATCTCTTCGCTCCTATAGGAGCTTTCATTATGATACTGTTAGGTTCTTACCAGAGACCAAATAAATGGGGTTTACCAGTCTTGTCTTTCGGCCTTCAAACTTATGGTCTAAGTGAACCTCATTACTTTATAAAATTAGCCTACCTCAGGTATTTCAATATAGTAATAGAAAATGGACTAATACAATATGCCTAAGAGCTCCTTAGGCTTTTTGTACCTTCTATGTTTCTTAGACATGTCACCCCTATAATACAGAGCATGCGCCAAGCATGTCAGTGTTACTTAACAGACTGAACTGAACTTAAAAAAATCCTTCTCTAAGTTTTGTCATTCTGCTTTGTACATGACTCCAAATCTGAACTTGAAGTTCAACTCTTTTCTTATTCAGGTCTACAGACTGCTTGGGGATCTTTCTTTTCTTTCAACCTACAGATCAACTAAGTTTAATATGAAACACACTTTCAAAGCTGCCTGAAAGAGTTTCATGCTTTTTTCCCCCCTGTGCCTTTCCTGGATGTATAAGGACCTATGACGGAAAATACAAACAGGAGAAAATGAGATGTGATATTTCTGAGCTGAAATGTAAGTTCTTGAGAGGAAAAGCCATACTATTTCCTACTTTGACTCTTATACTTCACAGTGCACATTACATCTTTATCACAGATGTCACAGTACTGTTCAATAAATGTTCACTATTGAGTAATAAGAATAACCTAATCACTCTCTGCAGAATTATGAACTTATAATTTAACAGGACCTATGTATAAGACCCAGTTCTTCAGAGAAGCAGAACAAGGAGAAAGAGAGAGAGAATTTAAGGAATTGGCCCATGAAACCATAAGAGCTGGAAGCCAGGCATGGTGGCGCACACTTGTAATCACAGCATTCGGGAGGCTGAGACCGGAGAATCCGGGTTCGTGGCCAGTCTCAGCTACCTAGTGAGGCACTCCGCAACTTAGTGAGAACCCTGTTTCAAAATAAAGGATATAAAATTGGGCTGGGGGTAGAGCTTGGAGGTAGAATGCCCCTGAGTTCAATCCCCAGTAGTGCAAAAAAAAAAAGAATCATAACAGCTGGGACAAAAAAAAATCCAAAGGGCAGATGAGTCTGGATTGATAGGTCAGTCTAGCAAGCTAGAAACTCAAGCAGAAGTTGATGCTGCAAGTCTTAAGACACAAACCTGAGTTTTGGCTCTTAAGGTCTTCAGTGGATTGGACTGGATGAGGCCCATCTTCATTCTCAAAGGCAATTCCCTACTTAAATTCAGCTGGTTGTAGATGTTAATCACATCTGCAGAACACTTTTACTGCAATGCCTGGATTAATACTTGATTAGTCCTACAGCCTCGCCAACTGGACACATAAAACTAACCATCGCACCTTGGAAGGAGGTGTGATCACCAGTGGAAACATCTATACGGACACAGGGATGTGCTGCCGACCCTGCCCACCACCGGCCAATGGGTGTGAGGGCCTGAATCATGGCAGGCCGCACAGGATGACCATCTTTCCTGGCACATGAACTGCCAAGAGTGATTTTAATTTTTAACTTTTTCCATTAGCTGCTGTCACCCAGTATTGTTGTAGTGTGATTTGGAGAAGACTCTCAAGTTGTAAAAAAGAGTCAAGTGGGTTCTCACATTATGTGGACTGAAGAATGGACATCTTCATGCAGCCCAGTACTGTCAGCAATAAGGCAAGTCCTTGAGTTCACTCAAAATCAGGTCTTGAGGGAGCTTCCAGATTGTAGCTGTGGGATTCATTCAATACATTTTTTACTAAGCATCTACTATGTGCCAGGTGCTATTTTAAGGGCCAAATATGAACAAAACTGAAAAAGTCCTTACCTCATGGAGTTTATATTGTAGTGGGTCAGATTGGACTCGAAAATGTGTGCAATCCCATGGATAGTCCAGGCTTAGGACATTGTCCAGGCAGCCCACAAGATTTTTTACTCATCACGAAGAGTCAAAAAA
>PVLC010013749.1:9202-40984 GCA_004027655.1 Graphiurus murinus
GGTTTTTTTTTTTTTTTTTTTTTTCGGTACTGGGGATTGAACTCAGGGGCATTCTACCTTCGAGCTATACCCCCAGCCCTATTTTTTTATTCTTTATTTTGAAACAGGGTCTCACTAAGTTGCGGAGTGCCTCACTAGGTAGCTGAGGCTGGCCCCGAACCCGGATCCTCCGGTCTCAGCCTCCCAAATGCTGGGATTACAAGCGTGCGCCACCACGCCCGGCTCAGAGTCAGGATTTGATATGAGAAAAGGAGAACTTTTTTCTTCTATACATGGTGGCAGCCTTGTATATCACTTAAGTTAGACCTCTACCATTAATAAGTTAGAAGGTGAAGCAGTGTCTGGAACCAAAGCTCTGTGGCAGCCTTGCACAGTGCAACTTCTCCAGTGTTTATTTTCAGATCATTGGATATTTGAATAGTTGTCATTGGAAAGCCCCCTGTCCTGCGAAGCTCATATGTTAAAAGCATGGTCTTCAATGAAGAAAGGTTCAGAGGTGGGGAATGGCTGGAGGAGGTGGGTCAGGGGGTGTGGCCTCGAGGACGGATGTCCCCCGTCCTCTTCTCTCACTGTCGGCTTCTGTCCACCATGAGTGGAGGGCATCTTTCCTCCACCATGCTGCTCAGATGTTTTTCCTTTGAGTTCAGCTGACTATAGACTAAATCTCTGAAATTGAGCCTGAAAAAAACTTTCCTTCCCTAAGTTGTGCTTGTCAGGTATTTTGGTCACAGTAATGCAAAAGCTAACAAAAACAACAACAAAAAAGTCCACAGCCAAGGGAGATAGACCAGTAAGACATGGTGAAACGAATCCAGTACTATGATAAGATGATAAGAATACATTTGCATATTAGTTTTTTTTTTTTTTTTTTTTTGGTCCTGGGGATTGAACCCAGGGGCAGTCTACCTCTGAGCTACACCCCTAGCTGTATTTTTTATTCTTTATTTTGAAACAGGGTCTCACTAAGTTGCAGAGGGCCTCACTAAGTAGCTGAGGCTGACTACGAGCTGAGATCCTCCAGTCTCAGCCTCCCAAGTACTGGGATTATAAGCGTGGGCTCATTTGCATATCTTGATTTGGGATTTTTATTTTACTGGGCTGGAATTTGATAGTTCTCTGAAACATCCATTGAGGTTGGTATCACTCTCCCTAATCTTCAGATGAGCTGTGGTCACACTGTCTTCTGCTCTGGATCCCCAGATCCATCACACTTTTGCTTGTCATGAGGCCTCTGCTGTCACTCTCCCTTTGCTCGCTGGCACCTTCATGGCCTCCTCGTCTCCTTCTCCATTGGGAATACAGGTTCTTCCATTAATTCTTCTCTACACACTTCTTTCCTTCTTTCTTTCTAGCCACGTATGAAGGGATTGCATTACATTTTCAAATGTGTTTATTTGTGTCTGGTCAGTCTTCCCCATCGTGAAGTCAAATTTTCTGCCTGCTTGCTTCATTACTGTATCCTCAGCACCTGGCTCAGTTCCCAGTAAATACTTGTTGAGTAATGAATGGAAGAAGGGAGAATGGGAGGTGAATGTATCACTTTTCTTTAATGTTTTAAACATAAAATAAAAACTGCTTTCCCTGATATTGTATTATGAAAATGTTCAAACATTTACAAAGTCAAAAGGTTGTATCATATTGATTGAGCAATTATTAGCACAAAATAAGAGCTATTACTTGAAGTTCATTTCAAGAAAAACTGAATTGAAAATTGGATTGGTTGGTTGTGGCACAGATGTTCATTGGACTTGCAATCACTATCAAATGCTTTGGGAGTCCTCAGGGTCAGAGAATTGGTCCTGCACTTTGTGGTCCACAGAAAGCCACAGGTGACCACACACACAGCTCAGGCTTCTTCACACTCTCTGATGACACCAGGTGTTGGGAGGACAAATCTGGACCTGGAAGTCTCACCGAGGCCTAACAAGGCTCTGCAGTGTGGGTTCGTATGTTCTTTTTTTGGATGTTTCTTCTTCTTCTTTGAAGTGGGGCTTGAATTGCAGATGAGTCCAACTCATCCCTCATGAAAATGGGATGGATGGTGGGGACCAGAGGTAGGACATTATCCCTCATTAAGGAATAAAGCATAAAGTGCTATGAAAATAGAAAGGATCCTGAAAACTGGAGGCATACACAAGGCACCTGGGTATCTGATCTTTTCCTTCTGGCTAATCTGTGCTACAGATGAAGAACTGCAGGTTAACTCCTGGCTTCTGCTCTCTGGCAAGATTGGATGGCAGCCTCACGGCTCCTCCTGAAAACATAGACTCAAGCCAAGGGCAGACCTGCAAGGGCCTCTCAGATACCACTCACTCCCCGGAAGCCCAGGGCTTTGAATGTTCTGCCAGATCTCCTTCCCAGTCTTGGCAGAAGCTTTGAGCAAAACACACAGAAAGGCTGTCTTTCCCCTTTCCCTCCCCCGACTGCAGGATTCCTGCCTCACATTCACCCTCCTATTCCTTTTCACTTCCTCCCTCCCAGACCCAAACTTGTAGGAGACCTTTGGCCCTGAATTTCAGCAGGAAATACAACCAGCAACCAGATGTCTGACTTTTTCACCCCATTGGCAAGGATTAGCCATTTTCCCTGTAAACTTCCGGCCTTTCCTCTCCGTTAGATCTTTCAGCTGCTTCACACTCCATCTCCTTGAGCTCAGACACATGAACACCCTCAAAAGAAGAAACAAAATGTAGGCTGCACCAGGCAGCAGACTTTCAGGGGGCTTATATGCCCTACTGGCCAGCCGAGGGCTGAGGATGTTAGAGGGTGAACTTGGAGAGGGTAGAGCTCAGCTCCTAGATGCATTTGGTCTATTACTCAATTCAGATCCAATAGAGTCACCAGGCTTTAATCAAAGAGACAATTACATACATTTAAGACGTAAAGAACACACCAGGGAGCTGGGCATAGTGGTGAAAGACTGTAATCCCAGTACTTGGGAGCCTGAGAGGATTGCAAGTTCAAGGCCAGCTTCAGTAATTTAGTGAGACCCTTGACAACTTAAATAGGCATTGCTTCAAAATAAAAAAGGGCTGGAGGTGTAGCTCAGAGGTAGAATGACCCTGGGTTCAATACCTAGCACCAAAAGCAAACAAACAAAAAAGAACACACCAGGGAAATGAATGCAGATGCAGATTCTGTTATCATCAGAGTATTTGAGTATGAAAAAATAAGGGATAAGGCACTTTTCTCAGCCTCAGGAATAATAAGATACAGATTTTCTTTGCTATATGACAGAGGACCAGGGGACTTTGGCACTAGGAGAGACCAAAGAAAGCAGCTAGCTCACTTTCCAGGTGGAGAAACTGAGGCTGTGCTGGAGCTGGCAAGACTTCCTCAGGTATGCTAGGTGGCAGTGAGGTGTCCCGGTGCCGGGGCCCTTGCTTGGCCAGTCTGCTCTGTCTGCCTCCTGTCCCTCTGCTCTTGGGTTAGTTGGCTGGGGCCTTCTAGCTTTAACCTGTAGTGGCTGGTCACGAAGCAGCAGCCACCATAAACACCCACAAAGAAGAGAGGCAGGTCTTTCATTGTGTTTTTTTTGTAATAAGAGGAAACATACTCAGAAACAACTGCTTTCCAAGCCAGTATGCTGGGCCTATCGATAGCAAAAAAGAGCAAGTATTTCTGCAATAAATACATGAAAAGCATCCACCACAAAAAGGCTTTAACATGTGTGTGTGTGTGTGGGTGTGGGTGTGTGTGAGATACTAGGGACTGAACCCAGGAGCATTCTGCCACTGAGCTACACCCCAGCCCTTTTTCTTTTTTATTCTGAAACAAAGTCTTGCTACATTGCTGAAGCTGGCCTCTGACCTTCAATCCTCCCATCTCAGCTTCCCAAGTATTGGGATTATAGGAATGTACCACTGTGCCCAGCTTAAAGTGAGATTTTAAGGAACGGTCACTCAACTGCATGAATTCCAATACCATCCTTCTCTTTCCTTTTTCCCTACCTCCCAACTTTTCCTACATTCATCTGTCTTTACTGATATAACTCTCCATTCCATCATTCTTAGATGTGTGACTTCAGTGAACTCAGGGCCCCTCCATGTGCCTCAGTTTCCTCACCTGTAGAATGAGGGCAATAGGTCCTATTTGATGTAGTTGCCCTAGGGATTGAGTGAAATGAGAGCTATCACACTTAGCATAGAGTAGACATTTGATAAGCGTTAGTTCCCTGAGACAGTGGGTCTCAACAGAACAGGAGGGACCCTTTTCAGCAAGCCCCATGGCACTTGGGCTCCTAATCCACCTCATTGTGTCCTGGCACCAGAAGAAATTGGGCTAGGCCTTGAAGAATGTGTTCAGTTTGTCCAGATGGGGAAGGTATCTCAGCCCATGCTGCGGTTTGGGTGGGTTCGGCAAACATTCCTGTGTAGGAAGCTTGGTTCCCAGTGTGGAGATGTGGGAGGTGGTGAGACCTCCGGAGAGGCAGAGCCCAGTGGGAGGTCCCCAGATCACTGGGAAGCTGTCCTCAGAAGGGACGGAGGTAGCTCTCACGGGCCCCCTGAGCTCTGGAGGGAGCGAGCTGTCAGAAGAGGGAGGCTGGCCCCTGTACCACTCTCTCGCTTTCAGTTTGCAGTCTTGTCTCTTCCTCTGCCACACGCACCTGGGCTGTTTAATGCCACACACTGTTAGGCCCTCACCAGAGACTGAACCTGTGGGGGTGCCAACCTCGAACTTTCAGCCTTGAAATCTGTCAGTAAATAAACCTCTTTTCTTCAAAGTAGCCTACCCTGGGTATGTTGTTATAGTAACAAAAAATGGACAAATATATCTTGAAAGGGTCACTGTGGGAAGTGTGTGCCCTTCTGTCCCAGGTCCACAACTAGGGGCTCTATCCTTAATATTCCCAATTTTTTTCACCTCACAAAACCTAAATTTTCTTCTTAAAAAAAAACAAGAAAAAAAAAAAACCCAATAAATCTCAAGGGAGACCCATTAGCCCTGGGCTCAGAACAATGAGTTAATTGAAAGTGGTAACGAGAAAAAGCAGCTGATGCTCATAACCCGTAGTTCAGTTCCTGGGCAGCGGGTGAGAGCCAGGCTCCCAGCCAACCAACATGTCAATGGCTTCTGAAAATAATTGCCTGAAGAATACCAAGCCACAGGCAGGGCCCGAGTTGGTCTGCAGATCGAGCCTCTGGCCAGGAGCCCCCTGTGCTGGCCCAGAGCATGGTGCCTTGGGCCTTGAGAAACCTTGTGCTTTGAGGACCTGCCTGCAAGCAAAGGATGCACATCCAAGGCAGACACTCAGCTGGGGTGTCAAGTGAAAGCCCATGTTGAGGGACTTGCTTCACACTCTGGCCAGGCTACATCACTCTGGTGGGCATGAGGCTTAAGGCAAAGCACACCTCTGGGCCTCAGTTTCCCTGCCTGTCAAATCAGCACTTTAATACCTGTCCTCCCAGGTTCACGGCATTGCTTTGTTTGTACATCAAATGAGATGATTGCCTTGGACAACTCTGTAAAATAAGAGGTGTATTGTGCAAACAGAAGAGCTCAGCAGACTGCACTGGGAATGCAAAGTGCCTGGTTAGCTCCAGTTAGACACAGAAAATAGTTCATGCCGCATAAGATTAATAAGAAAATTGAGTAAAGTTACATATGTACATACATCAAGTATTTGGAATGGCATACATAGTAAGCTCAGAATAAATGTTAACTATTATTTAATTGGCGCCACTCTTCTCAGAACCGAATGGATTTATTGGGTGCTAACTTGGGCAAGTAGGGTGTGTCTGGATGTGGGTCGCTGGGCGTGGCTTTGGGGGTTACAGATGCTCCTCACCTCTCCTCTCGCTCCCGGCTTCCGGCCTCTACGAAGTGAGAACAGCGTGCTTCTGTCACCCTGCTGCCACTGCTGCCGTTTATGCTTCCAAGCCGGCCCTCTGGACTGAAATCTCTAAAACTGGAGCTCCAGTAAACCTTTCCTCCTCTAAATTGCTCTTGTTGGGTATTTTGGTTGCAGAGACAGGAAAGCTTACTTAAACAGCTCATTCTGCCCGGAGCAGTCTTGCATCATACAAAAAGGGGCAGGCTGAGTAGTCAGAGCAGTGAGGATTTTAAGGACAAGGTGATTGACAATGCAGCTGAGATCTAGCCCATTGAGATGTCATTTCCAATGGACCTGAAAAAAAATTGCACTGCACTTCAAGCTCAAGACACGTATGCTCGCTGGTCCACTTGCAGGGCCAAGGAAGGGAGTAACGGCATCTTCAGTGAACCTTTGTCTGCACAGGAAAGTGGGAAGTGTGAGTGTGTGTGTGTGTGTGTGTGTGTGTGTGTGTTGGAGAAGTGATATGGAACATCTACTATTACTACTACTACTACAAAATGACGTGCTCCACTGTAAGACAGAGGATGCTTCACAGAGTGGTCTTCCTGACTGTGTTTGCCCTCCTCTATCCTGCCTCTGCTTGTCTCTTAGGGCCCCTCAGAAACTCCTTCTCAAAGTCTCCTTGAATCATCTCATGATTCACGTGCTGCCTAAGCGGGACTTCATGGCAGATGCTGAGTGATGTCGACCATCACATGTGAGCACGAACCCCACGGCAAGCGCAGGAACAGAGTCTGTGTGGCTGTGTCCTGGCATGTCCTTCAGTAAAAGCCAAGGACAAGATTAAAGCACAACTGAGTGACTCACACCCTGCCATTAGAAGTGAAAATTGGCACAACCTTTTTAAAGTACCTTTGGCAGTATTTTTCAAAACTAAGATGTGTTCACCCTTTAAGTCTGCTTTTACTGCAAGAACTCTGTGTTGCAGAAACATGCACACGCATGCGCAGAGACACAGACACAAGCCTGTTGATTGCAGCATGCCAGGAATAGGGGAGAACTGGAAACGGCCCAAGTGCTCATCCTAAGGCTCAAAGATGCGAGGATGCTGATGATGCCAAGTTTGTAATAGCAAAACACAGAGAGAGACAATGCAAGTCCATTAATGAGAGCTGTTTAAACTTTGAGGTAATTTAGTATTCAGTCTACAGTGGAACAGTTAGCCTCCAAATATATATGAAGTGAAAAGTAGATTGCAAAATGTTAGGGGTAGTGAAATTTTTTTTATAGTAAATGCATGGAAAAAAGATCTGGATGAATAGACACGTAACTTTTGGGGGGGGGGGCTAGGGATTGAATTTATGAGTGTTTTACCTAAGAGCTATACCCCCTCACCTTTTCTCTCTCTCACTCTCTCACTCTCTACCAGGTCTCGTTAAGTTGCTGAGCATCTTGCTAAATTGCTGAGGCTGGTCTTGAACCTGCAATCCTCCTGTCCCTCTACCCAGTATTAGGATTACAGGTGTGTGCCACCATACCCAAAACTATTAACAGTGGTTATCTTGGTGGAAGAGGGAGTGGAGACTATAAGACTCTTGCCCTTTCTACATTATTTCTCCAATGCTTCTTCTAGTGAGGATGTGCTAATTCTGAATTTTTTTTTTTTTAACCTGTAACGGTGATTAAGGAACTATACATGAACAAACCTGGGAGTAAATAATCCCAGGGCTGAGATTACACTGGCACATGTGAGGCCCTAGAGGTGCACAGCTGGGCTAGAGCGCGGCTCCAAGGATGCAGAGAGGTTTGATCTATGCTCTGTCATGGGCAGTGTCCATGGTTTTTCAGCACCTGGGGCACAGGCAGCTCAAGGATCTGTTCTCCATGGAGGGCCATAAACACCAACCTGATAGGAGAACTGAGGGGTGGGGGAAGGGGGATGACTCTGTGTGCAGGGACAGCCCCCTTCTTTCCCTTTCTACAGAGCTGGAACAAAGAGAGGCTGTGATCCAAGCCTGTCTCCTGTTGGGAACAGATCTGGGTCTAAGCCAGCTGGGGAGGAAGGGCTTCCACAGGGACCTCCAGCCCTCACACAGGCTGGGAACTCCACACAGCAGGTCTTCTCTTCCTCCAAGAGTTCCTAGGAAAACTTTCATGTTCCCCCTTTATGACCCTCTAATTTGTCAAGTTTTGGTTCAGGGGGAGCTGCACAAGAGGGGCCAGCAGTTCTGGGAAGCAGATGGCTGAGCAGATTCTGTCTACAGCTTCTCGTATTCTGGTGTCTCTGTTCATCCCAGCTTCGGTAATAAAAGACCTTATAGTAGGTAATTTAGAAATTCATTGTTCACATTTCAGAAGGTTGGGGAAGTCCATGCTCAAGGCCCCAGCATTCCTTATAGATGGTGCCTTCTCTGTACCCTTGCACAGTGGAGGGGACGATCACCCTTTCTTGAGCCTCTTTGCTAATGCCACTAATCCAGTTCATGAGGGTGGAGCCCTCGAGACCTAAGCACCTTCCAGAGGCCCCGCCCCTAAGAACATCCCCTTGGAGGGTTGGAATCAACACAAATTTTGCGGAGACACAAACAACTCATAGCAGCTAGTCCTCAGAGAGGTGCGGGTGGGTGGAGTTGCCCAGCAAGACACAGGCAACAGCTCTAGCACACAGCTCCAGAGTCTGAAGAACAGAACACGTGCCTCTCCTGATTCAACAATATCACCTGGACCTATTGAAAAGGTGGCACAAGGTGGGAAGTATTTGATCCCCTCAATCCTGCCTCAGCTGAGAGCTTCCACCAGCATGCAGTTTCTGAAGAAAGACTGAACTCTCACCAGAGGCTGTCTGACATTGAGAGGACTTGGAGGGTGTAGAGTGAAATACTGTGTGTGTGTGTGTGTGTGTGTGTGTGTGTGTGTGTGTGTGTGTGTGTGGTGCTGGGGATTGAAACCAGAGGCATACTACCTCTGAGCTACACCCCCAGCCCTCTTTTATTTTTTATTTGTAAATAGGGTCTTGCTAAGTTGTCAAGAGCCTCACTAAGTTACTGAGACTATTCTTGAATCTGCAATTCTCCTGTCTCAGCCTCCCAAGTGCTGAGAGTACACATGTGAGCCACTATGCCTGGCTAAATACTCTTAATATTTAAAAAGCCACTTCATGGAAAAAGGCAACAGATCCATCCTGTAGATTACCTGAGAATATGCAACCTTGATAATAATGGGTGTGAATTACAAGGGAAGAGGGACACATTTTTGGCTCATTGTAAGGAATTACTTTCTAAGAAACAGAATAAAGTAGTGAGCCATTTCCTATAGCAGTGAGCTCCCTGTCCCAGGAAGTATGTGAGGAGGGAGTTGATGGCCATTTGCCAGACCTCGTAGAGGCTAACTAAGACCAAGCAGAGAGTGATGTTCCCTCCCAGCATTACATTAGAATGTGGTTTTCATGAGAATAGGGCCTGTGTCTGCTTATTGATGATCATCACCATGTACCTCGGCAGTGCTGTACAGAAGTTATTCCTTGCACATTTTTTGAACAGGGTTGTAAAAGAATGAGAGAAGGAAATCAAAGCTCCATGTATTCTTTGACCAGCACACATCATGCTGCAAAGCTGCAGAGATTATTCTCTCAGGCTGTCTACTTAGAGGCTTAGAATTCTTTTCCTTTTACATATATCCAACTTATCATTCCCACCACCTATGAACATGAATCCTCTGTGTTCTTCAGTCATTCAAATCTGTCTGATTTTTGGAAATGACTCTTTAACCTATTGATAAATTAGACTTTTAAAAATTCAGATCTGGACTCTTCCCAGGGCATAAAGCAGCAGAGCAAGGCATTAAAGCTCTGGGCTTTGAATCCAGAAAGTTGGCTCTGTCATTTAAAAGTATAACCTTGAGCAAGTGACCTCCTTACCAGGCTCAGTTTTCTCATCTGTAAAATACGGGTAATGACAACACATTCAGTAATACATTTAAGTCTTATTTGACTTGTGATTTCAAAGCCAGACATGGTGGTGCATGTCTATAATCCCAGTATTTGGAAGGCCGAAACAGGAGGATTGCAGGTTCAAGAACAGCCTCAGCAAACAGTGAGACTCTCATCAACCTAGTGAGACCCAGTTTTAAAATAAAAATAAAATAGGACTGGGGGTATAGCTCAGAATACCCCTGGGTTCAATCCTCAGTCCCCCCCCCCAAAATTATTTCAAATGCATATCTCACAGCTGCAGATGGTGGTCTCTCCATTCTAAGCTGCTGGTTCTTTGTTCAGAGCATGGTGGCAACTCAAAGTGTGGACCTAGAGAAAGAGTTTGGGAAGAGTCTGAGTTCATCAGGCTGATTGGCCAGTGGGGAACAAGGCTGTCACCCACTGATAAACATTTTAGGAAGTTGATTGATGTAGAACAAAGGACTATCCTGTGTTCAGAACTCCTTTACGGACCAAAGAGTTATATACATATGGAGTATATAACAGCAAAGGGATACATATGCTCTGTGTTTCCATCACTGTGACCAAATACCCGACAAGGACAACTCAGAGGAGAAAAGGTTCATTCAGGTACATGGTTTCAGAGGTTTTAAAGGTTTCAGTCCATAGCCAGTCAGCTCCAAGGCAGAGACATCGTGGTGCGGCACAGTGTGGTGCAGGGAAGCTGAGCTCAACTGAATGACAGCAGGAGGCAGAGACAGGTAGGTAGTGACCAGGAACAGGGATAGTCCCCGAAGCCACACCCCCAGTGACCCACCCCTCCAGCCATGTCTCACCTGCCTGAGTTACCACCCAACAAATCCATCAAATTGTTAATTCTTCAATAGATTTATCCACTGATGGGATAAGAGCCCTGATTCAATTACTTCACCTCTGAATATTGTTGTACTGGGTACATGATTCCAACACATGAGCCTTTGGGGGGCATTCTAAGAACTAAGAACCTAGATTGAAGAGCCACTTGGGACTGAGAAATCATAAAGAACTTTTCTAAGGAAGAGACACTGAGCGGTGAAGATGAGCAGGAGTGGACAAGAGTGGGGGGACTGGGGTTGAGCCTGTACTGTGGAAGGAACTGCGGAAAGGCCAATGTGGAGGGATGCAGACTGTGGAGGAGAGAAGTCTGGGAGTGGAGCAGCACAAAAGGCCCTCATTCTAAAAGCAATTTGAAACCTTTAGAAGAATATGAGTCTGAGACCTGATGGGGATTTAATGAGCTCATATCAGCACTTTCAACTCTATCAACTGTGCAGAAGACACATTGAAAGAGGGTCGAGAAGGAAGGAAGGAGACTAGGTAAACCTAGATAGAGGATGGTGCTAGAACTAGGGGGAAGGCGGGGAAGATGGGGAGACATGGACAGAGATGAGAAAGGGAACAGTGAGGGAAAAGAAAGGATTCTAAGGAGATACACATGATCATTACCCCCCACATGTACACACATATACACACATGTATAGACATGCCCAAGCACATAAACGCATATACACACATGCACAGGCATGTACACACGTTTACACATACACTGTCCCTGCACCTTTTACTTGGAACAGATGGAAGGTGAGATTATCAAGGCCAAAGGATTCCCCACAGGACTGGATCCCTTCCTTTACTAATGTCTCAATTCTTCACTGAAGGAAAAACTGACTTGTTGATCAAGTTCCTGCTAATTAAGAAACAATGAAGAGGATCCCAAATAAGCCTGATAAAAATGTACAATGGATGGTGTAGTTTAATCTTTATCCTTCTTACTGGGCAGGATTCTAAACTTCCAGACTGTCTGGTTCAGTAGTGTACACTCTTTGTCTGGTCTCCTGGACCTCCTTCCTTCCTCAGGAAACCCTGACTGGGCTCACAGGCTCAGACTCCCAGACCTTTTCCCTCTTCAACCCAAAGAGCTCTTGACTCAAAGCCTGGTGCTTCTCTCTCTTCCAGGTAGCTCAGCTTCTGTCACCTTTCCCCTCTCGTTGACGCAGCATCCCCTTCCCCACCCCACCCCACCCCCAGGAACCTGCAGGCTCCTCTTGGGCAGGTAGAGTCCTCCTCAATCTACCTCAGGACTCCCAAGCTCACACATTCCTCCTTCCTGGCTCCATGATTCACTCTGACACTGTGTTTTCTTTGTCTTGGATCAAACTCTAGGTCCCTCTGGACAGACTCCCAGGCTGGAGAGAGATGGGAAGGACTCTCTCAAGACCTCCAGGCCCAGGAAGATAGTGGAGGGCGCTTACTATCCAGTGCATGCCTCTGCCCTTCTCCCCACTTCCTCAGTCTCTGATCTCCCAGCAGATGCAGCATCCACAGTGCTGTACTGGACAAGGGAGGTTCCGTGAGCATTGGAATCTTGAAGCCTGTGGAGCTGAACAGAGATGGAGGCTTGCCCCTAGTAGTGAGCAAATGTTCTCTTAGACAGAACCACCTTCCAATTCATAGGAAGTTTTCTAGTCTGTCACCTCCTTTCTTGGTGAGCCATGTGCAACACTGCATGCCAGTTCTCCTTGAGCAGGGACTGAAATGATCCAACAGGAAGGAGGCCAGCCTCAGCAAAGGTTCTGGAATATGAGATTAAATTATAAAAATCCCTTTATAAATATAAGAGGTCCTGCTGAGCATGGTGGCACATGTCTGTAATCCTAGTACTTGGGAGGCTGAGACAGGAGGATCCCAGGTTCAAAGCCAGCCTCAGCAAGTTAGTAAGACTGTTTCAAAATAAAAATAAAAAGGAGCTGGGGGTATATCTTGGAGGTTCAATCCCCAGTACCAAAAACAAAACAAAAAGATAAGAGAGCCTCAGCTTTTTGAAGATCATAAACCCTTAGAACCATCAAAGGGTTCTCTCACACATAAAAGGGGGGTTCTTTTATATACATCGAGAAGTACATAAAGCTCTGCATAAAACACCAGCACTCCAGCGTGCAGAAGGCCTCTCTCCAGGTCCAGGAGGCAGGCAGGAGGAGTGTCCAGTCTCTCTTATATATGCCTGAGGGTGAGGAAATCCTGGGCTCACCCTGGGTTCAGTCTCCATATCCTCACTGCAGTGAAAAAGCAGATGAATAAGCAAATGTCTTTTCTTTTGGGGGTTCAGCCCTGTTAAGTAGGGGCCTTCCTCTACTGACATTTAAACTGGGGCTCCTGGGCAAGATTTTTCCTCCAGGTCTAGAGGTAAGTGCTAGTTATAGTGTTTCATGATGGAAAGATCTATATGATGCACCTCATGGCTCACTAAGTTGCTGAGGGTCTTGCTAAGTTGCTGAGGCTGGCCTCAAACCTGCAATCCTCCTGTTTCAGCCTCCTAAACGGGTTGTTCAGGGATCATCCTAGGCAGATTACAGGAGGAACAACTTGCATCTCTCTCTCTCTGACTTGATTGCATTCCAGGAGATCAGGATCTCTGCACATTTTTCTCTCTAAACCATTCCCAGTATTGAGCCTAGGGCCTGGCATATAATAGACACTCAGTAAGTGTTGATTAAATAAATGAACCAGAAAGGAAGTCACAATCATGATAATCAGAGCTCAGAACAGAAAACTGGCTAAAGGATGAGATGGAGAAGAAGGTTCAAGGAAAAGGATGAATGTTCTTTTTCACTTATGTCTTTATCCTTAAGTATCCTTACTTTTCATGAATGAATATAGGAATATATGGAATAATTTCCTTACCATTATAATTCCTAGCATATAATATATTCTCATCCAGCAGTCATAAACAAGTAAAATAAGTATTTTATTTTCTATAAGAAGTCGATTTCTTTCCTGTGGCCTGAAACCAGAAGCAATCGCCAGATTTGCTCTGTGTTATTGGAATCAGGACCACACTAGAGCTCAGATGTCACACAAATTCCCATTTCTGGCAGAATGATAAGGCAGGGGGCTCCTTCTACTCCCTTCATTCCACATTTGGGTCAGGGGTCTTGGCAGACTTCTTACTTTGTTTTTAAAACACTTGAGCTTTAGTTTTTAAGCACACACGGCAACAAGACTCTACAAAATCAGGTTTCTGGAAGTGACACAGATGCAATCAACACCCCTGGACCATTTAGTGTGGCTGCTCTCTGTGATGGAAATAGTACACCGTGTGGCTTGGGAAACCAGAGTTGGCTTAGAAGAGCTTAACTGATTTGATTAATCAATGCAAATTGCCTCTAATGTGGCACATTAGAGATGCCCCCATACTGTCAGTGATACATCCATGGACACATTAGTCACCATACAAATAGAATGAATAGGTTTCACTGCACTTCAAGATAAACATGTTGGAATACTAACTCCATTCACAGAGGGCCTTTTGAGCTTACCCAGGGCCCTTGCCTAGCTGTTAGAATACTTAAAAATTTTATAAGTATTATGGCCTACTTGCTCTGGGCAACTTTGCCATCATCAAATGACACAGATTCAGGTTAGAAACTGAATTGTGTGCATTACCACATGTATTTATTTTCTTAGTAACCTGTTGTTTTCTTAGCCCATTTTATAGAAAATTGTGGTTCGCTTACATTTGTCATAGGATTCCTAAGAACCATTTTGTCAGGGAACAAAAATTTAGCATGATTCTGTGCTTTGACAGGAGTGTATCAAGAGAGCAGGCAGTATTGTTCATGGTTAGATCAGGAGTTCACCTGGATGTGAATTCTAGCCCCATCAACAACTGTTTATACAAACCCAGGAACTGACTTCACTCCTCTGAGCCTCCACGTCCTTATCTGTAAAAGGGCTGTGCAGCCTCTTACCTTCTCTACATTACACATCCTCTTTCCTTTCATGCGCATCTCTTTCCTTTTATGCATCTCACAGAATGCCAAGCATTAAGAAAAGGTCATTGGGAGCAGCCAGGCAGGACTCATGAAGGAGGAGGAGAAACATAAGGAGACCTAGGAAGGAAAGATAGGAAAGGTTGTAGAGGGGACATTGAGTACAGAGAGGTTACTGTCCAAGAGAGGCGTGTGGATGGAAATGTGATGGCCAGTTGGGAGTTGAGAGCAGTGTGTGTGTGTGTGTGTGTGTGTGTGTGTGTGTGTGTACACACGAGTACACACATGAGTGCTTGGTGAGATAGCAAAGAGACCTGTTTAACAGCAGGAGAAAGAGAGGTTTAAAGGGGGATGGGAGAAATGTTGTGTGAAGCAAAGCATGCAAGATTTATACAGAATGTGCAAAGTGAGGAATGAGCCTTGTGAACAAAATATTTCAAACAATTTGTTATATCCTCTAATTATCAACAAAGCATTTTGCAAATACCAGTTCTTAAAAAGGACACCTTCACCTGCCAAAAAAATATGTACATTCACAACAGCTAGTTCCTTAATGGCTTGTGCCTTCATTAAAAAGAAGAGGAGCAAGAGGAGGGGAGGGAGGAGGAAGGGGATAATAGCTGGGCATGGTATTGCACTGCCTATGATCCCAGTGCTTAGGAAGCTGAGACAGGAGGACTGCTGGCTTGAGACCAGCCTCAGCAACTTAAGAAAATCCTTAGCTACTTAGTGAGACCCTGTCTCAAAATAAAAAATAAATAGGGGATGTAGCTCAGTGGTAGAGTGCCCCTTGGTTCAATCCTCAGTGTCAAAAAAAGGGAGGGATGATAATGTTGGTAATTGCAACCTTGTTGTAAGGTTACCATGGTACTTCATAAAGTAAGTATTTGATTGATATTATCTATTATTATATGTACATATGCATGGAAAGATGCCTGACAAGATGTTACATCAACTTATTAACCATGTTCATTTCTGATTCATGGGATTTCAAGTAATTTTTCATACTTTCACTGATGCATTATAATTAATACATCATAGTGAAGTGAGGATTTCAAGTAATTTTTATCAGTTTTTCCTTTTTCTCTAAAATTTGAATTTTCCCAATAAATGTAATCATTTTTATAAAAATTATGAAGGTTTTTGTTGTTGTTTTGCTTTGTTTTTGGTATTAGGGATTGAACCCAAGGCATTCTACCTCTGAGCTATACACTCCCAGTCCCACTTTTAAATTTATTTTTTATTTTGAAACAGGGTCTTGCTAAGTTGTTGAGACTGGTATGGAACCTGAGATCCTCCTGTCTCAGCCTTCCAAGTACTGAAATTACAGGCATGTGCCACCACACCTGGCCTGAAGATTTTTTGTTTTATGATTGTTGTTGTTTTTTTTTTTAATCCATACTTAGCAATGAAACCATTTAGGAATGTAGTCTAGTAGAATGCACCTCTACTTATGACAACCTTTCAGATTATCGTTTAACCCTTTTAGTGCTAAAACTCCACTTTAGAAAAAGGTCCTTGTTTTACATTTTCATGACTAAATGGCCTTTTGTGCGGGAGTTTTTTACAAAACAAGAAGTGTCTTAATGGTAAGAAGATTCTCCTCCAATGTGGACACTTGGGTTTACAGCTTTAAAATGACAGATTTTGAGTTTCTGTTTTCTAGATCTTCTTTCACGTGTTCAAGAGTTAAAAACAGAAGACAACCAAAAATCCTCCAAGAGGTTGAGTTTCACCAGGGCAGAAAAGTACTTTTGTATTCCCACTGTTTGACATAGTGCCTGGCAATGGTAGGTACTGCATACATATTTTTATATTGAACAAATAAGTAAATGAATGATGCTAAATCCAAGAGTGGTGTTTCTGTTTGGGAGGGAGGGGGAGTCACATCATATTACATACTAAAAAAAAAATTTGTGTGTGTGGTACTGGGGATTGAACCTGAGGGCATTCTACCTCTGAGCTCCATTGCCAGCCCCATTCTATTTTTTATACTGAAGCGGGGTGTCACTAAGTTAAGACACAGTGGTGTCAAACCTGGGATCCTTCTGTCTCAGCCTCCCAAGTACAGGGATTATAGGTGTGTGCCACCATGCCCGTCTATACTAAAATTTGATTCGATTTATAAAATTTAAATGTAAATAGCATGATTTTAACTGGGAGCAAACATAAGGTCAAAATTGAAGCAAAAAATTCAGTGGCTCCTCATTGAGGACCTGCAGTATGCCAGGCCCTGATCTGAGTGTGGAGGATTCAATTATAAAGAGGAGCTTAATTACAGTGGGGAATACAGACTTTGATCAAGTCATGACAAGTGAGAAGCGAGTCTCAGCACAGCAAAAGCTGGATGTGCTGGAAGTCTATAATGGGGGGACCCAATCTAGGTGGGGTAGAGCGGGAGAGAGAGTGAATGTGGACAGGGACAGCCTTTGTAAGAAAGTGGTGTTTAAGCTGAGGCCTAAGGTTGATGAGAGGGAGCCGGGCAGAATAAGAGTGGTAGGCATAGCATTTCACAAGTTTTCAAGGTGAAGAGAGAGCACAAGTGAGGGAACGACATACACAAAGATCCAGATTTGGAGACGATCCTGTAGCAACTGAGCAACAAAAAGAAGGCCCATGTGAACAAGGTGGATGGCATGACCATACTACTCAGGGCAGAGCCATGGTAGGAGCTTCAGATTTTATCTTATATGCAATGGAGGACACTGAAGAGTTTTTATTCAAGGTTGAACATAATATTACTTATATTTTGGGGGAGGTAGTGCTAGGAATCAAACCCAGGGCCTCCTACATGCTAGGCAAGTGCTCTACCACTGAGCAACATCCTAGTTCAGCCTTATTTACATTTTCAACATGTGATAACAGCTGTCTGGTATTCATGGGGCACAGCAAGGCTGGATGGAAGCAGAAGATAGTTTGAAGAGACATGATAGTGATGTGGGCTGGGACTTGGTGCTATCTGTAGACAGTAGACATGGATAGAAGTGGGTAGATTTCATGTGTGGTTTGAGGTAGAACTGGTAAGACTTGTTGCCAGATTGAAAGTGGAAGGACAACCCTATTTAACCTTGACTACACTATCAAAACATCAGCCATTGTTCCTCTTCACCTTAACCTCTGTTCATGGTTTTAGTTTTCTGCCAGATACTTATTACCATGTGATATGCTAAATCTGACTTGTTTTCATGTTTTTAAAAATGACCAATTTACTCTATTATAACTTGGGGTTTTGTCTGTTTTTTTTGTTTTGTTTTGTTTTGTTTGCAGTACTGGGGATTGAACTCAGGGGCATTCTACCTCCGAGCTATACCCCCAGCCCTATTTTTTATTCTTTATTTTGAAACCAGGTCTCACTAAGTTGCGAGTGCCTCACTAGGTAGCTGAGACTGGCAGCAAACCCGGATCCTCCGGTTTCAGCCTCCCGAATGCTGGGATTACAAGCGTGCGCCACCATGCCCGGCTCTGTCTGTTTTGTTTAATGTCTTATCCCTAATGACCAAAACATGCTTGACACATAGTAAGTATTCAATAAATATTTATCATCTTATTGAATGAAGGTGTAAATAACCAAACAAATAAATGAGAGCAGGTGTAGGTATAGAATGTTTTAAGTTGACTATTGCCATATAACAAACAAGCCCAGGATGTCACTGGTGTATAACAACAAGCATTAATTTCCCTCACTCATCAGTCTTGGGCAGCTGTGCTACAGGCTGCAGGTCTTTTGAGCTGGCTCCATACTGGGAGTTGGGATTGGCATTTTCATCTTCTTGAACCAATGGCTACCTGGGGTCTGGTCTTTTAATAACAACAACAAAAGATCAAGCCAAACCATCCAGCATTCTTAAAGATTATATTTGTGTTATATCTACTTGCCAAAGTCATCATGGCAAAATTCAACTTCAAAGGGACAGGGATACACATTCCATCTTCTAGTTGAGGATTCCACAAAGTCACATGGCAAAGGGCATTGATGTATTATTTCATAGTAGGGTAGGTGTGAAGGTTTATGAATGATAATCCAATCTACTAATGTGACTCCCAGGTATGGCTTGAGCAATTACGGGTGGAACTGCCATTTATTGATATGATAAATCCTGGAGCAGGACCAGGCTGGGGAGGGAGGACGACAAATATTAGGAATTCAAATGTGGACCCGATAAATCCAGTGAGACTGCCAATAGCAGAAGTTGTAAGACGTAGAAGTATAACTAGCTTAAACAAAGCAGACTGTAGTGGCTAGTATAATTGGAAAGTCTAAGAAGGACCTTTAGAGCTTTAGGTATAGCAGGATCGAAGGACTCAAAATTTTTTGTCAGGCACTTGTCTTAGCTTTTGCTTCTCTGTTCTCTCTTTTGGCTTCGTTTCTAAGCAAACTCCCTCTACAGAATAGCAAGATGGACACTGGAAGCCTAAGAATCACCCTTAGCTTAGCAATGACAATAAGGAAGAGGAATTTTCTCTTTCAATATCCATATGCAAACCTAAGGAATAATATTCAGTATTTCACTTAGATCACATGCTTATCTCTGAGCCAATCATTGTGGCCTGGGTAGCTGGGGTATTGTGTATGATAACACTCCTGGGTCCATACCCACCTCTGAGGTGGTTTTGGTATTTGGTTCTGTACTTTGGTTAATATAGGAAGGCAATGGTTCCACAAAGTCAACAGGAGAAAGATGATTAGAAAACATGAAGGCAGGCAAAATATACAATTAATATAGTCCAACAGGTAAGAGGGTAGTTGCCACAGTTTGGCCTGTGTTAAAGGCTTGGTTGCCAGCTCATGCTGTTGTTAAAAGGTGGTGGAATTTTAGGAGGTGGGGTCTACTGGAAAGACATTAGGTCTTTGAGGTGTGCCCTTGAAGGGGCTATTGGGACCCTGGCTTCTTCCCTTTCTTTTCTCTATCCCTCTCTTTTTGGGGGGTGGGGTGGGAGGGTACTAGAGATTAAACATGGGGGCATTCTACTTCTAAGGTATACCCCCAATCTTTTTCATTTTTATTTTGAGACAGGGTCTCACTAAGTTGCTAAGGGTCTTGCTAAACTGCTGAGTTTGGACTTGAACCTGTGGTCCTCTGGTCTCAGCCTCTCAATTACTGGGATTACATGTGTATGCCACCATACCCGGCTTGCCCTTTCCTTTTCTTTCTTTTTACTTCTCAGCCACCATGAAGTGAACAGATGTGCTGCCTTCTCACAGGTCCCAAAACAACAGGCCAATAGGCCATGAGCTGAAACTATAAAAATGTAAACCTTTCCTCTCTATGAGTTGTCCCAGGTATTTGTTACAGCAGTGGAAAACTAACACAGTAGTTGAATTTAAGGGTCTGAATTCATCAGCCAAGTCCAAGATGAAAACACAAATTTATGAATTGTCTGTAACATACCAGTGGCCAGGTAATGAGTGAGATTATCTATTAGAATAAGAAGGGAAGGGGGTCCATTGCCCTGTAAAATGAATACACATTTTATGTAGCAAATCAATTTGTTAACAGTATTTTAGAAGTTTTTGGACTATCAGGAGGGAATGCATGTTTTTGAAACAAACACCTATGTAGCATTATGTGCCAGGCACTGTTCTAAGCACCTTGTAAGTCTCTATGCATTAACCCTTACTATAATTCTATTAATTTGATACTACTGTTATTTCCATTTTGTAGATGAGGAGATTGAAGTGCAAATTGGTTAAGAAACTTATTCAGGGTTACACAGGTGGTAAGTTAGACAGTTTGGGTTCAAATCAAGAAATATGGCTTCTGAGTTCTCTTAAGATTTCATGCAGCTAAAAGGCTTCTGAGAGACCATGACGTTTTGTCCCTTTTCCTTCTCCACAATTCCATAAAAATTCCAGATTTTTGCCTGTTGCTCTGAATTTGTGGTAGGGTACACACATGGTTTAGCTCCTCTAAGACCATGTCTCTGAGGATGAAAACTGAAATTGTTGAACCATGGGGGTTAGTAGAGTTAACACAGTGGGTGTTTGCTGTCTGGAGAAACAGATGCTGCTTAAATCAGGAAGAAACAAGTGTTCCCTCCAAGCCTTGCTTTAGAAAGCCTCTTTGTTTTATGACTCTGGGTGCAAGCAATCCTTTTAATTTTATGTTTTGGATTCCAGCCATAGGAGGCCTTCTTTAATGTAGCAGATGGCTGGAGACAGGCGAGCCAGGTTCCTACACTCTATATCAAGCTGTCTTCCCTAGAGAGGAGTCTCCTAATTACGTAGCTCTGAAAAAGAAAAGATAACTTAAAATGGACACATGAAACGCATACCATGTGTAAGACAACCACTATCATAAGCATTTGCAATCATGTGGAGGTCAGCAAACCTTTTGAGAATCTGAGGAAAGCTTTTTCTGCAGAAAATTTGTACATAGTAGATATGTAAAAGAATATATGCCCAGGGGGCTCATGGGTTCTCTGATATCATCTCTGAAATTTTAAGGAATCTGTAGCTGACAGATTCCTGGGCTTCCAGTAGAGGCAGCTGCCATTCTTTTACTCCCGAACCCCCCCCCCCCAATACATTACAATTTTAGCTTCTGAGATGTAAAAACAAAGGGATTTGTCTGTAGATTGTTCCGGAAGCATTTCACACCAGAATATCAAAGTTCTACTGGAAAAAATCTTTTTGAATATTCTTTAAAATCATGGCACAAAACATTGGGTCATTCTTTCAAAGACTAACATGAGCCAGGTGTGGTGGTGTAGTGCCTGTAATCTCAGTACTTGGGAGTCAGAGACAGGAGGATCACAGGTTCAAGGTCAGCATCAACAATTTAGTGAGACCCTCAGCAATTTAGTGAACTAAACTCCTGTTTCAAAATAAAAAATAAAAAAGGCTGGGGGTATAGCTTGGAGGTAGAATGCCCCTGGGTTCAGTCCTAGTATGGAAGGAAGGAAGGAAGGAAGGAAGGAAGGAAGGAAGGAAGGAAGGAAGGAAGGAAGGAAGGAAGGAAGGGAGGGAGAAAAGACTAACATGAAGTTTCTTCTGGCCATAACATGGTCATATAACATCTTTTTTTCCTCTCTGGATTGCGGAGTGGGTCTTCTTTGGAATCTCACTTCTTGAAACTCTTCTCTGTTTACTTCTGGCTCCCTGTACTGTTTTCAATATTAAGGATGGGAGCAGGGGTTGGTCTGACAGTTGAAGAACATATCTGGATTTCTCAGAGCTTAGAATGGAAGCTTTATTATTTCTAAAGACCCTGTCTAGAGGAGCCATACAAACTGATGTTCACTTTCCACGAGTCTGAGGAAGTCAGAGATCTTTGAAGTGGCTACTGGCACCATTGATGCACCATCTATGGATGGGGCCCTGTGATGCCACTCACTGATTGTTCTATCCTGGGTGATATCTCTGAATATCACTGCATTCTTCCAGTTCTACTGGAGGCACAGGAGTTATTTAGGAGAAACTTCTGAGTCACAGCAAAGTGTGGAATTGAGAAATTTATTAAGGATATTCAAGCCCAAACTAAATTGCCTCAATCACCTGACATTTAAAGATAAAACTTAAATAATTTGAACTTAATTATCCAAATTTTTCATGTTCCATATATTGTCCCACTTTTCCCGAAAATTGCCACATTCTTAGATCTAGACAATTCAAGATGAGAGTAGTGCATAGACTAAACATTTCAGCTGCTTCTTTATACCAAATGAATAATTGAAGCAGTGTTGAAAAAGGCCCATTTTCTTTTAAAATATGAGCCCAATTAAAGAAAAACTCTGTGGGGTTTAAATCTCGGGCTCTTAATCTCAGCACTGTTGGCATTTTGGGCTGGGTAATTCTTGGCTGGAGGCTGACCTCTGCATTGTAGGGTGTTTATAACAGCACCCCTCACCTCCGCCCACCAGTGACAGTAGCATTGCCCTTCTTGTGACAACAAAGTCTTCAAACTGCCAAATGTTTCTAAATCAGCTAGAAATAGGATTCTCTACAAGGTAAGTAAAATTGAATATTGAAGCTATTATCTAATTGTCTTGACCAGGATAATGGCTAAACTGAAAAAGTAGTTTGCCTGCTTTGATACCACCACACTGATTATATCTATTTGTTCAGATCATCCTGTTCTACGTTTGTTCTTAGAGCCACTTGATGCCAAAACCAGGGACTTTCTTCTATTCCTATGACTCTCACAAGCCTGATCATTTGCCATTTGATAATCTTGACCACTGTATAGTAAGCCCTCTGATTTTCTCTGATTTTACCCTTCCTTTGGAAGGCTTCTGTTGGCTACTAAAGTCTCCATTTCTCCCTTCTATATTATTATCTTTTCCAGCTAAAGATCTCAGCTGAGTCCACATCAACTTGAAGAGGCTGGAGTCTCTAGTTGACTTGATCAGTCAGAAAAACTACTGGCTTTAGGATTACAAATATGATTATGAAAAGGAATCTTCTAGTCACAAATGGTTCTTACAGATAGGTAAACAGTTTGGGGAAGGATTTTACTGGCTGTTTGAAGTGGGGAGTGGCTTTAGTACAGCCAGGTGTGGTGGCTCACATCTGTAATCCCAGTATTTGGGAGGTTGAGACAGGAGGATTGCAGGTTTAAGGCCAGTTTTGGCAATTTAGTGAGGTCTTGTTTCAAAATAAAATATAAAATAGGGCTGTGTATGTAGCTCAGAGCTAGAAAATCTTTGAGTTCCATCTCCAGTTTAACAACAACAAAAAACATTTAAATTAAACCAAATTGTTATGTCCTGTAATGTTCAACAAAGCACTCTGAAAACATCAGTTCTGAAAAGAAGTATCTTCCAAGGCAGGGTTATGGGCACTTCTGGGAGTTGTAAACCCAAGCTGGTTCCAGAAATATATGCCTTCCAAGAGTTGGACACTTCTGACTTAACAACAAATAATCAGTGAGTGTGGTGGAGTTGAAGTACACAGACTTTACTGTCACAAAGTTTATGATGTAATAAAGAAGTTTAAGATATAGACCTGGAATTGAAAACTGATGAACAACAGGCAAAACGGGACCATGAATTTGTTTTGTTTGCCTTGTATAAGGTTGGCTTCCTGAATGTCTAAGAGAAGGGGAGGTAGGTAGAAAGAGGGTGGTGGTGGTGGTGAGGGAGGAAATTTGTTTATCAGATAAAACTGATATTTTTTGCATAAAAATGCAAACTTGCAGCTTCTTTGGAAAATTCAGATCTGCTAAAATGGGAGCCTTGTTTCCCCCAGGGGACAGTTGGCTATGGCTAGACAGCAGCTGCCCTCTTTGGTGGGAGCAGAAACTTTTTGGTTCCTCACGCTGGCCCACTTCACTCCTTTACCAGGCTTCTGTCTGTCACCATTTGAGATGGCTACTTCAATGCAGAGACTTCCACAACATCTTTTTTTTTTTTTTTTTTTTTGTTCTTTTCTCATGGAAACAAACTGCCCAGAGCTTGGAGCAAAACAGCAGCTGCCTCATTTGTGTGTCAATTGAGAAGACACTGGCTTAGGCTGTGGAGGTGACACTAACAGTGATGAGAAACTGTTAGATTTAGGATGTATAATATTTTGGAGGTCAATTTTGTAGGACGGATGGATTGGATTAACACGAGAAAGAAAGGGTTAAAAATGATTCCAAGACAGCATGGTGGTGCATGCCTGTAATCCCAGTATTTGGGAGATTGAGACCAGAGGATGGCAGATTCAAGGCCAACCTCAGCAATGTAGGGAGACGCTCAGCAACTTAGAAAGACTCTGTTTCAGAACATAAAAGGGCTGGGGGGTGTACCTCTGAGGTAGCATGCTCCCGGGTTCAATCCCCAATACACAAAAATTTTTTAAAAAGCTTAAAAAAATGATTCCAATTTTTATTTTTTACTTTATTTGAAAAGAAAACCTACAGTGGAATATTGGAAAATCAATATAGATCTTTTAAATTTTAAACAAAATTGTTTAAAACCTTTTTCTTAGCTAGATGTGGTGTCCCACACCTGAAATCCCAGTACTTGTGAGGCTGCAAGTTTGAGGCCAGCCTCAGCAACTAAGTAAAACCCTCAGTGACTTGGCGAGACCCTGTTTCAAAATAAAAAGTAAAAAAAGAGCTGAGAATGTAGCTCTGAGGTAGAATGTCCCTGGGTTCAATCTCCAGCACCCCATTTCCACATAAACAACCCTTTTTCTTAGTGGTGCTTTCCAAAACGGGCGTCCTCCGTGGTGCCAGTATCATATTCCGGGAAATGCTAACACTGTTGGGAATTTGGAGGGATAAACATGGAGAGAGCCTCAGGTACTAAGAATGCAGAAGGGGTGACGGTTATTACCCTGTGGATGGCCTCTCTGCGCCAGTGGCACCCTGGTCCAAGCCGGAGTACTCACTTCCCATCCCCAAGGAATCAAGGGAGTGTGCAGCTTGAGAACTGAGATTGTGCTCCGGAGGACGGGCAGCCCTACTCCAGGGCTCCAAGACTTCCTAGTGGGAGTGGGTTTATGGCGGCATCTATTAAGAAGCGTGATGATATTCAGAAACTTGCTTCGAAGCTGCTTTTGCATAGGAAGATTTATATTATAAATCAATAAAAGTAGCGAAGTTGTACCTGAAGATGTCTTTGTTTACACTTTATAAATGGCAGAAAATCTCCAATTGTCCGTCTCAGGGACAACTACTTTATTAAAATGTGGGTCCATTTGGTGAGTGGAGGCTTCCAGTGCTTGTGGCCGACTCCCACTCTCCGGCCTGGACATCCACGCAAGAAGCCTCTGGCTGCTCGGAAGTCGGGGTTTGCAGGCTCACAACCAAGCGCCGGGGCTCCCTTGGGCAGAGGAGCCAAGCGGCCCACCCCTCCGCCAGAGCAGGCTCGGTGCGCATGCGCAGGCCCCAGCGGGCCTCCTCCCTCCCTCTCTCCGTCATCCGGGTCCTGGGCGAGCGGGTGCCGTGCGCGTGTCCTGCAGCCGAGCTGCTAATAAAGTTGCAGCGCGGGGAAGCGTAGCGACAGTGCGGGGAGAGCGCGCCCAGCTGGCCCGCGAGTGAGTGAGGGGTCCTGGGGCGGGCGAGCGGGACTGGGGGCTGCATGCTCGGTCCGGACGCGGCTCGCCCCGGGCTCTAGCGGCCACACTCGGCCGTGGAGGGCGTTCAGCCACGGGCGGGGCGGAAACGGCCCGGGCGTGTGGGGCGGGAGGTAGGCCTAGCCCTGGCCTGTTGGGGTCCTGGCGGGCGGGGGTGGCGGGGCCCCACCGGCTGTGGAGGCCTTCTGGTGGCCCCGGACGTCCTGAGGCGGGGTCACGGCTGGCCCTGGTTTCAGCCTGCCGTTCCCGCCCGGACGGTGGAGGCAGGCGTTCCGAACGCCGTCGAGGGGCTTTTCAGGCTCGGTTCTGTCCTGTGGAGCAGTTTGCACCCTTACAGCGTCTAAGCACCACGCTCGATACACACCCCAAGATACGATTGCTCTGCTCAGCCGAGCTGCTGGGTCGGTGCACGGCAGAATTGTCCAGTGGCCCAATGAATCCGTGCTGCCGTCGCTTTGTGTTTCACAGATAAGGATCCACGCTTATCGGTGGGAATTACACTCTGGGCATTGGTGACCGCCTGCTGCACTAGCTGGCACCTAGATCTGGTTTCCACCACTTGCCATGTCAGCTTTCAGCATTGCAAAGGTTTCCTCTACTTCAGTATACAAACTTCCTTAAGGTGCAAAGGAGAGTGTCCGAGCAATATCTCTTTGCCTTCATCATGTTTAGTCCCTTTCCGGGCCCTTCGTTTCAGTATCAGAATTCAAATTCATTCCAGTCTCGTCCCCTCTCCCTTCCTTTTCCCTCTTCCCTTTTCAGCTGCTGTTATTACGTGGAGTTTGGAGCCTAAGCTTTGAAAACTCCCTTGTGGCGCCTGTCTTAAGTCGGAGCATGCTCAGTAGCCAAAACAGATTTTGCAGAAAGAACTGCAACGAGGATAGTCGGGGTATTTGGAGATTTGCGGGTTTCCTAAGCAAAAGTTACAATTTTGGTTTTGATGGCACTGGAGAAAGGAGCTTATGCCAGTTTAGAGGTGAGGGATGCCTGAACACCCTGGGCCAGATCTTTATCTCAACTGAAAAGACAATGTTTTCTGGCCAGCTGGAGGTCTGGGAGGACTGGAAGGGGGAGCAGTCCTGGCTGCTTTTGCGTTAAAATAGGTGTGGTACTAAGTATATCTTGTTTACCTTGTCTTCCTGTGGAAAAAGTTTTGAAGTCTAGTTGGGTTTGTCACATCATGCCTGTTGCCTAGCACTACCCAGTGTTCTTATCTAGCAATGAAGACTGGATAGGTGGAGGTTGTCAAGGCTTAGCCTCACAGAACTCCGGAGAAAAAGGTATTTGTTTTTTTAAATTCCTTTTTTTAAAATTGTTTTGAAACAGAGTCTCAGTAGGTTGCTGTGGCTAAGTTGCTGAGGCTGGTCTCAGCCTCTCAAGTACTGAGATTACAGGCACTCACCACCCTTCCCCGCCTTTAAAATTCTGTTTAATACTAGAGTTAGTTGAATTTCCTTAGAATACCTAGGTTACTTCTAAGCGCATTACTTTTTAATTTTAATTCCAAGTAATTTCATATTTCTGTTAGATACCAATGTGGTAGTGTCTGTTTGGAGAAAACAGCCCGTATGTTAAGTATGACACACTTAATCTGAATGTCCTTATGAAATTAGTGTGTTCCAGGTCTGTAAATAAGGAGTTAGTTGTGGATCTGAAACATTTTTTATAATTTTTATTCCTTTGGTCTATTTTTCCTCCTCCAAGGTGAACCCCGAAATTATAAAAACACAAAACATTTCAGAAGAGACAATTTAACAAATCTAGCCTTCATAAGGATTTATATGTATTATGATCAGATTTTTAAAATTTGAATTATACATATGCTTAGAGTTTTTAACTTACTTTTTGTTTATGATTGTGTGATCATCATGTGACATCCTCTTTTCCTTCCGTTTCTATGTTGTTGCCTGTCCTTTTTACCTAACTGCTGTTATTCTATAAGCTTATTGGTGTATCTTTGTTACAAATACCTATTCATCTTTTTTTTTTTTTTTTTTTTTTTTTTTTTTTTTTTTTTTTTTTTTTTTTTTTTTTTTTTTTTTTTTTTTTTTTTTTTTTTTTTTGGTGGTGGTACTTACTGGGAATTGAATCCAGAGGCATTCTACCTTTGAGCTACACCCCAAGCCCAATTTTTTTCTTATTTGGAAACAGGGTCTCACTAGGTGGATGAGAGACTCATTACTTGCAGAGGCTTTCCCAAACCTGTGATCCTCCTATCTCAGCCTCCCAAGTAGGGGATTATAAGTGTGCGCCACCATGCCCGGCTTCCCATTCATTATTTTGAACTTCCATTGCTTTCAGGTCATAGCTGAAATAGATAATAAAAGTTAGACTGACTTTTCTCTTTAGTTTTAAATGCATCCACATGATATGATCTAGTTAAAAGGAGTAAGAGAACTGGAGAAGAATAATAAAATACTTTCTTAGTTCTGTACAGATCTCATATTATCTGCTTGTCTGGTTCACTGTGGTAGCCGCCACAGAAATGGGTAGATTAATATGTGTTGCTTTTCTTTCCCTCTGGCAAAGTCAGCTATTAATTTCAGTGGGACACAGTGGCAAATGTTGTTATTAATGAGGATTGAATCAAATTGTTGTTTACTGTTGGTTATGTAACATGTTGCTGAGAGTACTATTAAAAGTTGCATTCTGCCAGGCTTGATGCAGCACTCCTGTAATCCCAGTACTTGGGAGGCAGAGACAGGAGGATTGCAGGTTCCAGGACAGCCTCAGCAAGTAGTGAGACTCTTAGCAACCTTGAGTGACCATGTTTCAAAATAAAAATAAAGTAGAGCTGGTGTAGATCAGAGGTAGAATGCCCCTGGGTTCAAACTCAGTAAAACACACACACACACACACACACACACACACACACACACACAGTTTCATTCTGTAGCAAGGTAGAAGGGCAAGTAAATTCTGCTTATCCTCTTCATTCTTGGCTGAACCTGAAGTCACATTAGACAACAACCATAATTATACCTGGGCAGCCTGTCTGTTTCCTGTTTTCTTCATCAACTCAAACATTATGATTTGCAGTGATGATCTTTTTTTTTGTCCTTTGCATTAAATAGAGGCAATGTTTTTCCCTCTTTACTGAAAACAGATTTGTAACTTGGTCAAATCAAAGATTTTAGTGTTTTGAAGACTAAGCAGTAAAATAACCAAATAGTTTCTTATTTCTTAGTAGCTTATATTAAAATGCCATATAAAAATCCATTTCTTATATATTTTTTGATTGTGTTTATGTAGATTTTAATATTACCAGTAACTTGTAGAATATTTGAATTAAGAAAGCTTTTTTTGTTTATGATTTATCAGTGTTTATTATTACCAGATGTATATGTTGGTTTAGGCAGTGAGCCCCACATCTGGGTGAACTTCAGAGCTGATTTGAGTACACTTTAGGATATAGGTACCTTTATTCCCCTTGTTTATCAGTTGTGTGTGTGTGTGTGTGTGTGTGTGTGTGTGTGTGTGTGTGTATGTGTGTTTCTAGAGGATCTATGTTTCTTATCTCTGAAGAAACCCCAAATACTATTTTTTAAATGTTATAGGTACCTTATATCCTATGGTTTGCCTGTTGGTCTACTCCTAAGGTCAGATAATGGAGAAAATTCCCTCTTGTAAAGGACAGTAGTAGCCAGAGGAATGATTCTTCCTTCCTCCAGTCTGGATATTCTAGAGAAAAGAGAATCTGGGAAGATAGGACCCAAGAAAACTGAGATACACAGATGTAGAGTGCTTTCTCACCAAAGACAATGAAGGACCTATGTCTTTTTATACCTTGCTTTCTACTTCTGAAGTTAGTAAAATAATAGTAATTAGAATTTTCAGTGTTGGATTATTTAGCTCATTGCCACTGTCATACACCCTTCATCTCTAACCTGAACTCTGGCTCTGAGAAGTATGTTTACTAAATGGAAAGTCAAGATTTAGAACTCTTTGGGGAGAATTGTTAAAAGCTATATTGTTGTTAGGACCAGCTAAATTCCCATATGCTCACAGCTTTTAATGTTTCATACCTTGGAAAGATGGAGTGATTATAGAGTTCTTACATTTTTTTAAAAAAATAAATAATCAGCTAGTTCTGGGCTATTTAGTGTAAGTTTGTGTATGTGTATAAACAAATACATAAGTATGTAAACAAATATATATTGTTTATTTTTGCTTTGGGCAACTAGGTGGGGAGGTTTTGTCTCAGTTCTAATAAAATGTTTTCAGTGACTTTTCCTACTTTTACTGTATCTTAACTTAGTTGAGATAGTATTTTAGAAGGAAGAGTCCTTATTAAGACAATTCTGTGTATGCTATGCTATTATTTTGCTTTTGGAAGCTTGTTGTTAATGTACATTTTGTAAATAGGCTTTGCTCTTGAATCTTTTGGGACCTTAGTCTTTGCCTATAAATGTGTGTATAATTTATAGATTGGTACTCTATGGGAATTTAAAAAATATTTGATCTGTTGTGGGATTTCAATTGGAGTTTTCCTTTTGATTCCTATATATGTTGTTTCATTGTACTGGAAAAGTAACTGAAAAAAAAACTAGTGTCTCTTTTCTACTTTTCTCTGAGCATAGCAACACTGTGTTGGGAGAAGGCTTAGTTTTCAAATTTAACTATAATCTCAGACTATGGCTAGTACTTTCAAGGCAAGTTTTGTTTAGTTTTGTTTTCATGATGTGTTAGCATCCCATTTGGTTAGCATCTTATTTGGTAAGCATTTTATTTGTGTTAGCATCCTATCTGTTAAGCTGTGTAACTTGAGATCTAGTTATTCTGGTTTGTGTATTCCCAAGAAGAGGGGCACTGCAGAAATAATTAAAAAGCTGGTTTTCTGCCTCCCCCCCCCCCTTATTCACATCTTCTTGCCTAGTTGACTCATTGACTATTTCCCACTCTTTAGAGTTGAGTATAAATGAAATGATTGATGACTAGAGCTAAATAGGTGCCTGGAGCCATATTTATGCTTTTTTCTTCTAAGTGAGGGAACTTGAGCTCTGTTGTGCATCTTCACAGTGTGTTGGAATGTATGTTGTGTACACAGGTTAGCTCTTTATGCTCCAGAGACACATTTTACAGTAATGATTTGGTATCTGCATTTGATGATTTTGTAATTTAAAGGGAAGCACTGTGAAGATTGACCAGCTCTGTGTCTGGTCCTGCTCCTACAAGCCTGTACAAGCATATTCAAATACTGTGGTAGCAGTGTAGGAAATCTTGAAGGCTCTGTGGAGGTGAGTGATACATCTAAATGAGGCTCTGCTTAATTAGAGAACTTAAAGAAGCAGGCGAAGCTTAAAGAGTGATTAAAAACGAGGAAAGAAAAGTCTGGATGTGGGAGATTAAAAAAAAAAGTCTTGTGTGGGTACACAGAGAGAAGAGGCAAGATTATGCTGTGACAAGTGTCAGCAATCATGAGTTCAGCTCCTGAAGGGCTGAACTCCCCTTCCTTTCTTCCGTCCTTCGGTTCTGCTATCATGCCCAGGCTGGCCTCTATCTCCTGAACTCCAGTGATCTTCCTGTCTAGCTTCTTGAGTAGCTGGGACCGCAGGCATGGCCACTGTGTCTGACGCTCATCTGTAATTTCCTGTAGGTGTGGCTTAGGATGATGGTGGGTTGTGACCCATATGGTCATTCATTGACAGGGGATGATGTGGTCAGATTTGTTTTGGCTAACAGTGTTGGGGGGGGATTTGACGGACTGGGTTGCTTGCCTTGTATTTTGTATTGAAGCAGTTAGATATTGGAGCAGAAAGTGAAGGAGCTGTTTCTATGAATTTAGTTTAGAAGTCTGGGTATGAGCTAAGTATGTCTGTCTCTGTGGGACGAGGATATTGAGATTTGTGTGTGTGTTTATGGGAGTTGATAGGATGACTTTCTTTAGTAGTTTGAGGGAAGATCAGGACTTGTGGGTTATTGATATTAATATGACTATTTGAAATGGCAGCCTTGTGAAGTTTAGCAACATTTATACAGCTAATGTATATAAATTTGAACTCTTGGCCTTCCTTTAACCTCCTTATCAGCCTTTTCTAAGTCAGTTGATAACAAACACCATTCTTCCAGTTGCTCAGTCTGACACTTTGTAATCTTTGCTGACTCCTATTCTCACATCAGAAAACCTATCTTCTCTCACTTGCCTGCTTCTCACCACCCCAGTGCTGTCACCCTGGTTTTAGCCATTATCATTCCTATTTTACTTTTCAACTCTGAACTGGTCTCTTTACTCCCCCCATTTGTTTTAAGCATACCAGCCAGAGTA
>PVLC010013750.1:0-10014 GCA_004027655.1 Graphiurus murinus
TCCAGGAAGCAAACAACTAAACAAAGAAGAATAAAATCCACTGAAAACAGAAGTCAAAACTCAAAATGTTAGGAATCAAAAACCATCTCTCAATAATCACATTGAATATAAATGGTCTCAATTCCCCAATAAAAAGGCACAAGGTGGCAAAATGGATCAAAACCCAGAATCCATCTATATGCTGCCTGCAAGAAACACACCTTACAAGCAAAGATGCCCACAAGCTAAAGGTGAGGGGCTGGAGTAAGGTAATCCATGCCAATGTACCCGAAGACAAGCAGGAGTAGCAACCATGATATCAGATAAATTAGACTTCAAACCTAAGCTTATCAGAAGAGACAAAGCAGGTCATTTTTTACTAGTAAAAGGAAAAATCCAGCAAGAGGAAATAACAATTATCAACATTTATGCCCCAAATGCAGGTGCAGCCACTTTCATAAAACATATTCTGTATGATACAAAGACACACATAGACCCCAATACACTAATACTAGGAGACTTCAATACTCCTCTTACATCTCTAGACCGTTCCTCTAAACAAAAGGTCAGTAGAGATGCCTCAGACCTAAAGAATACCATAAACCAAATGGACCTATTAGACACATATAGACTCTTTCACCCAACTACAGTTGAATTCACATTTTTTTCAGCTGCACATGGAACCTTCTCCAAAATAGACCACATTCTGGGCCACAAAGAGAGCACTGGCAAATTAAAAAAAATGCAACATAATTCCCTGCATCTTCTCAGGTCACAATAGAGTGAAATTAGAAATAAACTCCAAGAAGACCCAAAGTAACCCTGGAAACACATGGAGACTGAACACCACATTGCTGAATGAAGACTGGGTCATAGAAGAAGTAAGGAGATAAATTAAAAAATTCTTAGAAACCAATGAAAACAGAGACACAACATATCAAAACCTCTGGGACACCTTAAAGGCAATACTGAGAGGAAAATTTATAGCACTGTGTGCCCACATAAGAAGAACAGAAAATCACCAAATAAATAACCTAATGACACAGCTCAAAGCACTGGAAAAACAAGAACAGTCTAACCCCAAAGCCAGCAGAAGACAGGAAATCATGAAAATCCGAGCAGAAATTAATGAAATAGAGAATATAAAAACAATACAGAAGATGAACAAAACCAAAAGCTGGTTTCTTGAAAAAGTAAACAAGATAGATAAACCATTGGCCAACCTAACCAAAAGAAAGAGAGAATCAACCCAAATTACCAAAATAAGAGATGAAAAGGGTGATATTACCACCCACAGTATGGAAATACAGAGGATAGTCAGAAACTATTTTGAAAACCTATATTCCAACAAAGTGGAAAATCTAGAAGAAATTGACAAATTTCTAGACACATATAACCTTCCTAAATTGAGTCAAGATGATATCAAAAACTTAAATCATCCAATAACAATCAAAGAGGTAGAAACAGCAATAAAGAGTCTACCATCAAACACAATCCCAGGGCCAGATGGTTTTCCAAGTGAATTTTATAAAGCATTTATAGAAGAGCTAATCCCAATACTCCTCAAACTATTCCGTGAAATAGAAAGAAACGGGACCCTCCCAAACACATTCTATGAAGCCAACATCACATTAATACCAAAGCCAAATAAAGACACCTCAAGAAAAGAAAACTATAGGCCTATATCATTGATGAACTTAGATGCAAAACTGCTAAACAAAATACTAGCAACACACATTAAAAAACACATCAAGAAAATTATACACCATGACCAAGTCGGGTTCATTCCAGGGATGCAAGGCTGGTTCAACATCCAAAAAACAATCCATGTAATTCAGCGCATAAACAGAATCAAAGACAAAAATCACATGATTATCTCAATTGATGCTGAAAAAGCATTTGATAAGATTCAACATCCATTCATGCTAGAAGCACTTCAGAGAATCAGAATAGAAGGAACATACCTCAATATCATAAAGGCAATATACAATAAGCCCACGACCAATATCATATTAAATGGAGAGAAACTGCAAGAGTTCCCACTAAAAAAAGGAACAAGGCAAGGATGTCCATTATCACCTCTTCTGTTCAATATAGTACTTGAGACTCTAGCCAGAGCAATAAGGCAAGAGAAGGAAATCAAAGGGGTAAAGATAGGAAAAGAAGAACTAAAATTATCCCTTTTTGTAGACGACATGATATTATACGTAGAAGGCCCAATAAACTCAACCAAAAAACTCATAGAACTGATCAACAAATTCAGCAAAGTGTCTGGATACAAAATCAATCTTAAAAAATCAGAAGCTTTCCTGTATACCAACCATAAACCCACTGAAAAAGAAATCCAGAAAACAATTCCACTCACAATAGCACCCGGAAAAATAAAATACTTAGGGATAAACCTAACCAAGGAGGTAAAGACCTCTATAAGGAAAATTACAAAAAGCTGAAGAAAGAAATTGACGAAGACCTTAGAAAATGGAAAAATCTACCATTCTTTTGTATAGGCAGAATAAATATCATCAAAATGGCCATCCTTCCAAAAGTAATCTATAAATTCAATGCAATACCCATGAAATTACCAAGGGCACTCCTCACAGACATAGAAAAATCAGTCCTTACATTTATTTGGAAAAACAAAAAGTCCAGAATAGCCAAAGTAGTTCTTAGCAACAAGAACCATGCAGGAGGTATCACAATACCTGACTTCAAACTTTACTACAAAGCCACAGTAATAAAAACAGCATGGTATTGGCACAGAAACAGACACACAGACCAATGGAGCAGAATAGAAGATCCAGAAACAGACCCATGTGCTTACAGTCAACTAATTTTTGACAAAGGAGCCAAAAACATACACTGGAAAAAAGATGGCCTCTTTAACAAATGGTTTTGGCAAAACTGGTTAACCATATGCACGAAAATGGAAATAAACCCCACTTTCTCACCCTGCACAAGAGTCAATTCCAGGTGGATCAGAGACCTGGAAGTCAGGCCAGAGACCTTGCAGCTACTTGAAGAGGGCATAGGCCCAACACTTCAACACATAGGCACAGGTAAAAACTTTCTCAACAAGACCCCAAAAGCACAAGCAACCCTCAAGAAGATCAATACATGGGATTGCATTAAACTGAAGAGCTTTTATGCAGCAAAGGAAACTATCAAGAACCTAAACAGAGAGCCCACAGAGTGGGAGAAGATTTTTGCCAGTTACTCTACAGATAGAGGTCTAATATCTAGGATATACAAAGAACTCAAGAAAATCCCAGCTAAGAAAGCAAACAATCCAATCAAAAAACGGGCAAAGGATCTAAATAGACACTTCACAAAAGAAGAAATACAAATGGCCAATAAATGTATGAGGAAATGTTCCACATCATTAGCAATCAGAGAGATGCAAATCAAAACTACCTTGAGATTTCACCTAACTCCAGTCAGAATGGCAATCATAAAAAACACGAACAACAACAACTGCTGGCGAGGATGTGGAGAAGTGTGAACTCTAATACACTGTTGGTGGGATTGCAAACTAGTGCAACCACTCTGGAAAAGAGTATGGAGGATCCTCAGACGAATGGGAATGATGTTACCATATGATCCAGCAATACCTCTTCTGGGTATCTACCCAAAAGAATGGAAACCAAACTATCAGACCGACATATGTGCATCTATGTTTATAGCTGCACAATTCACAATAGCCAAACTATGGAACCAGCCAAGATGTCCATCGACAGATGAATGGAACCAGCCAAGATGTCCATCGACAGATGAATGGATTACAAAACTATGGGATATGTACACAATGGAATTTTACTCAGCCATAGAGAAGAACAAAATCATGTTATTTGCAGGCAAATGGAGGCAACTGGAAAATATTATGTTAAGTGAGATTAGCCAGTCACAAAGAGTAAGAAAGCATATGTTCTCCCTAATTTGCGGATGCTAGGGAGAAGATGGGGCATAAGAGGGTCTCCAGATGAAAAAGGAGAGACTCTCGAAAGCAAAGAAGTTGATTTAGCTGAGGGGGTTGGACGGGGGCAGGGAGGACACTAATGTATATCAAGGTCACTCACTAAACTGAACTTGAGAGGGAGGGAGGGCGAGGGAGCGGGGTGGGAATTTGGGGAAGGGGTCAAATGAGAATTGTGAGCACATGTATCATTATCAATTTGCACCTAACAAAGATGTATGCTTACAATGTATGAATAAAAATAAAAATTAAAAAAATACAAAAATTAACTTAAAGTGAATGAGAGACTTAAATGTGACACTTAAAATTTTGAAAGTCTTAGATGAAAATAGAAGCACTTTTGAGCTCTTGGTTACGCAAAGATTTAGGATATAAAAGTCACAATCCATAAAATAAAAATTGGACTTCATAAAAATTTTTAGTGTCTGCTCTTTGATAGACACTATTAAGAAAATGAACAGAGAAGGTACAATGTGGTAGAAAATATTTTTCAAGTGCCTACGGAATGAAGCACTTATGTAAAGAAAATATAAATAACTTGTAACTCAATAAAAAGGTAACAAATAACTTGATTACAAATAGCCAAAAATCTGAATAAACATTTTACCAAAGCAGAAATATGTATAAGCACATGGAAAGATGCCCAACATCATTATTCATTAAAGAAATGCAAACTCCAACTGCAATGAAACACCATTACAGCCATATTAGAATAGTTAAATGAAAAAGAAATAAAAACTAGCTGGGCGTGGTGGCACATGCTTGTAATCCCAGTACTTGGGAGGCTGAGACCAGAGGATTCAGGTTCACAGCCAGCCTCAGCTACTTAAGTGAGGCACTCTACAACTTAGTGAGACCCTGTTTCAAAATAAAGAATAAAAAATAGGACTGAGGCAAGGCATGGTGGTGCACGCTTGTAATCTGAGCATTTGGGAGGCTGAGACCAGAGGATCCAGGTTTGCAGCCAGCCTCAGCTACTTAGTGAGGCCCTCTGCACCTTAGTGACACCCTGTTTCAAAATAAAGAAGAAAAATAGGGCTGGGTGTGTAGCTTGGAGGTAGAATGCCCCTGGGTTCAATCTCCAGTACCACAAAAAAAAAAGAAACAAACAAACAAAAACTGGCCCTGCCAAGTGTTAAAGAGGAAGTGGAATAAGTACAACTGTCTAGACATAGAGCAAATAAAATTCTTACACTTTACTAGTAGGAATGCAAAATGCTACAATTACATTTTTGAAAAACAGTGTGGCAGAGTCTTAGAAAGTTAACCATACTCATCATAAAACACAGTGCTCCTGCTCCTAGTTATTTATGCAGATAAATACAAACAAGTGTCTACATAAAGACTTGCATGTGAATGTTTATAGCAGCTTCATCCTTAATCACCAAACATAGTGACTGAAATATTTGTCAATGGGGCAATAGATACATGCATACAGGGCAATAATCAGCAGATGGTGAATGGATGCATCCACATAATTGAAAACCATTAAGCAATAACCAGGAACAAATTCCCGATACATGCAACATGGGGTAGATCTCAAAATCATACTACTAAGCAAAAACAAAAGAATACATTTGTGTGATTCCTTTTATATGACATTTTGATAAAGGTAAAACTGTATGAACAGAAATCATATCAGTGTTTGCCTGGGGCTGTGAGTGAGGAGAGGGAACTGAATACAAAAGAATATGAGGGAATTTCTTGGAGTGATAGAAATACTCCCTATCTTGATTATTTTGGTGGTTATGTAACTGAATATTTGTAAAAACTCACTGGAATGTATACCTTAAAAATGATGCATTTTACTGTACTTAAATTATACCTCAATAAACCCAACTTTAATAGGATGCTATTGTCCTGAAGAAAGCTCTATCCCTAAACTTTCATGAATCTTCTATGAATTTTAATATATTCTGGAATCTTTCTTGAGAACCTAATCTATTCATGGCTTCATTCTATATCCATGCTTCAATGATCAGACATAATTTTCCTCCATTATTTTTTCTTTCATGCTAGTATCCTGAATCATTTTTTGAAATTTCTTCCCATGAGTGAACTCAGGAATTTACATATTTACTTCCCTGGTAGTGTCTAAATTCAGAGTTAGCTGAGAGTCTGCTTCTTCGGTCTGTATCTGAGCATTAAATTAAATGGTTCATGTCTCCAAACTCTAACTCTCACACATTCTGAAGCCTTACTGCAGAGTTGCATTCTTTAAGTAAGCCTCCAGATAATAAACTAGTTTTGGCTTTTCAGTTATTCAAATACATGGCTTTGGGGAAAATTTAAGATATACTTTGGAAATATTTCGAATTCCAATTTTCATTTAATAATCTAAATTTGATGATATTATTGGCTATTAGAAAATTACAAGCAAACTTAGAAGACCCAAAATACTACATTTTCCCCTTCACTAAAGAAATATGAATGAATTTATAGGTAAAAGAGTTTACAATGTGTCAAATCTCCTTTAGCACAGAACATTGTTTAACAAGAACATTGCTTCAGAAAAAGAAAGGAGACAAATCTTGTGATGTTGTGCATTCAAAATATTTGTATATTAGAGAAAACATATGACCCTTAACTTATGGAGGAGAAACTTCAGTGGAGCCAAGGAGATGATCTAGGAGAAGTATGGGGGGAAGAATGAGGACCAATGAAGGAATTACTATCATTGGCTTTATGTACATATATGAGAATACCAATGTGAATCTCAGTGTCCTGTATGGGGAAGTGAGGGATAAGAAGGGAGCTGGAGGAAAGTCCACCAAATGTTGTGTGCATGTTATGTCCCTATCAAAATGATTTACATTATGATGTGAGACTATAATGCACCAATAAAAGCATATAAAATATTTGTATACCATCCATGTTATAGTTTAGGATTAAAAAATTGTGGCTACATTACCCTACTGCAAACTTGAACCTCATTTAGTAAGTAGTTTGGGTGACAAAGTAGAAAGGACAAGATTTGTAGTTCCTTTGCTCTGTCAACAGATCTGAGTCTCTATGTAAAGTCTGCAAAATTAAAAGCACAATTAAAGCAGATGTTTAAGGAGTAATGGTGCATGCTCTATCTCTAAAATGCCACATAAAATCAAGGCCCTTGGGAAAGTTGAATTGTTAAGTAAGAAGTATTGATTTAAATTACTTCACAACAGCAAGAATATACTGCATATATTTGGCCTCAAATATTGTTTTCTTTCTAAACTACAAGCCACAATGATTCCCACTGGAGAGAAACACACCAAGTGTTGTGTACATATATATTTCTATCATATTAAACCTCAATATAAAGTATAATTACAATGTACCAATTAAAAATATATTAAATAAATAAATAACAATTAAAAACAGTGATTTGCCCACATATATATTCATTGTGAAATTAAAAATATCAAAAATATCAAGAGCATCACTATAATATATCTTTCAGAAAGTAAAAATTTTCAAAAATTCTGTGACATATATTTTTTGAATAGTTTTAATTTTATTTATAAATGTTTTCTATTAGCACAGTTTTATCACCTCAGGGACATCTTAAAAAGACTAGTAGCAATTATAAGACTGTTTTTTTCCTCAAAATAAAACAGAATATAAAATTAGATTTGTATTTGGTAAGTAATTAATGAATATTATTACATAATTAGAAAATAAAGGGTTTCACTAAGTTGCTGAGGCTGGCTGTGATCCTCCTGTCTCAGCCTCCCAAGAGCTGGGATTACTCAAAGGAAGGGGATTGCACTAAACTGAAGAGCTTCTGTGCAGCAAAGGAAACTATCAAGCACCTCAACAGAGAGCCCTCAGAGTGGGAGAAAATTTTTGCCAGCTACTCTTCTGATAAAGGACTAATATCTAGGATATACAAGGAACTCAAGAAACTCACCGCTAAGAAAATAAATAACCCAATCAAAAAATGGGCAAAGGATCTAAATAGACACCTCACCAAAGAAATACAAACGGCCAATAAATGTATGAGGAGATGTCCTACATCATTAGCAATCAGAGAGATGAAAATCAAAACTACCTTGAGATTTCACCTAACCCCAAACAACAACAGATGCTGGCGAGGGTGTGGAGAAGTGGGAACCCTAATACACTGCTGGTGGGATTGCAAATTAGTGCAACTACTTTGGAAAACAATATGGAGGAGCCTCATACAAATGGGAATGAACCTACCATATGATCCAGCAATACTACTCCTGTATCTACACAAAAGAATGGAAACCAAACTATCAGACCAATGCATGTGTATCTATGTTTATAGCTGCACAATTCACAATTGCCAAACTATGGAACCAGCCAAGAAGTCCATCAACAGATGAATGGATTACAAAACTATGGGATATGTACACAATGGAATTTTACTCAGCCATAAAGAAGAACAAAATCATGTTATTTGCAAGGAAATGGATGAAACTGGAAAATATTATGTTAAGTGAGATTAGTCAGTCACAAAATGTAAAAAATTGTATGCTCTCCCTAATATGTTGAAGCTAGGAAGAAAGTGGGTCATAAGAGGGACTCTAGATGAAGAAAGAGAAAACTTAGGTGAGCAAAGAAGGTGATTCAACTGAAGGTGATGGGGGGGCACCCTAATATACATGATGTACTCTCAAAAATATATCAAAGTCAATCACTAACCTGAACTTGAGAAGGAGGGAGGGCAAGGGAGTGGGGTGGGAATTGGGGAAGGGGTTAAATGAGAAATGTATACATATATGCCTTATCAGTTTGTACCTAACAAAGACGTATGATTACAATGCACCAATTAATAAAAAAAAGAAAAGAAAGGAAGCAAAAATAATTTGGAATTCCACTTTTAGATATAGCCCCTTATTCATTAATTCTACAACTATCTATTGGATACACTCTATATTCAACAGAAAGTGAGATTTTTTGTACCCATGGAGTTTACAAAACCCTTAAAGTTTTGTGTATAGCTTTTGAGAATTTAGATATATGTATACACAGTAAACAAGACACACATTAATATGTATGAATGAAATCATGGCATTATTCCATAGGTATTATTTATAATTGGTCTTTTTACATTGTACTCCACTGTGAACTTTTATCACTACTAAATATACATGTATATCTTTATTTATAACTACTGCATTATATACACTGTATAGGTTGCCCTAATTAACAAACAATTCTCTTTTTTTGTTTTTGGTAGTACTCAGGATTGAAACTAGAGTGGTCTACCTTTGAGGTACACCCCAGCAGTATTTTATTTACATATATACACATATATATGAATATACTATCTATTTATTTATTTTTTTGATGGCACTTAGGATTGAACTCAAGGGCTCTCTACCTCTAAGCTCCACCCTCAGCCCTATTTTTATTTTATTTAAATTTTGAGACATGGTCTCACTAAGTTGCAGAGAGCCTAAATTGCTGAGGCTGATCTCCAATCTTTGATCCTGCTGCCTCAGCCTCCCAAGTACTGATATTACAGGCATATGCAACTGTATTTGGCTATTTTATTTTGAAATAAGGTTTTGCTAAGTTAGTGTGCACTACTAGCCTCATCCTCCCAAGTACTGGAATTACAGACATGTACCACTAAATCCAGCCTACCAATCCACTCCTTCTGTTTGTTTTGGTAGTGGGGAGTAAACCTAGAAGTGTTCTACCTCTGAGCTACACCCCTAACTTTATTTTTTCCTTTGAAACAGGGTCTCACTAAGTTGCTGAGGTCCTTGCTAAACTGTTGAGACTGGCCTGGAACTTGGAATCTTCTTGTCTCAGCCTCCCAAGTACTGGGATTACAGGCATGTACTACCACCAAACTCAGGTCTAACAATCCTCTTTTAATGAACATTTACATTAAGCATTTACATGATTTCTATTTATTGCATTGTAAATGATACTATGATAATACATAAACATTTATAACAGCATATGTTGCTATCACATACATATATTTATACACTTATTCAATATTCATACTCAGCCATAAAGAAGAATAAAATCATGTTCTTTGCAGGGAAATGGATGCAACTGGAAAACATTATGTTAAGTGAGATTAGTCAGTCACAAAGAGTTAG
>PVLC010013750.1:18770-41059 GCA_004027655.1 Graphiurus murinus
TACTGGGGATTGAACTCAGGGGCATTCTACCTCCGAGCTACACCCCCAGCCCCATTTTTTATTCTTTATTTTGAAACCGAGTCTCACTAAGTTGCGGAGTGCCTCACTAGGTAGCTGAGGCTGGCCGCGAACCCGGATCCTCCGGTCTCAGCCTCCCGAATGCTGGGATTACAAGCGTGCGCCACCACGCCCGGCTTCAGACATTATTTTTCTATAAAAATTTATAACTAACTTTTCTAACTCCAGAGAGAAAGATTATAATTTTATTCAGATTAATTAAATTTATAGATTTACTTAGAAATTTTAGAGAAAATGACCATCAATAAACTTAGGAGTAGCTGATAATATTATTAGGTTGTTTTATCCTATGTATGAATATGCTATGTCCTTCTATCTGTTCAGAGCTTTTATATGTCCTTTAAGAGCACATTGTAGTCCATTTTTATATGAATATATATGCCTTTTTTGTCAAATTTGTGCTTAAACTTTTTAAAAACTTCCTATTATAAACAGGATCTGCTCTTCCATTATTTTTAATTGGTTTTGTTTAGGTCTCTTCATTTATTAATACATAATTAAAATTTATTTTATTTTTAAAATTTTATATTATGAAAAACCCTAAGATATATAAAATTGGGAGAAATGTGTAAGCTCCTGCGTGTCCATTATCCAAATGCAACAATCATCACCTTCATTACTAATATTATTTCATCTAAAACCCAGCCTATTTTCTTCTTCATGGATTATATTGAAGCAAATCCAAAATATCATACAATTTAATTCATATTTATTTCAGTATATACTTCTAAAAGATAAGTACTTATTAAAAACATCCTTTAATCTAAAACTATACTAAGTATTTATTATTGTAAAATATCCAAAAGATGATAGAATTTCTCCATTTATCTCATCTAATTTTTTAGTTTGTTGATTCCAGTCAATATACAAATAATGTCCACATATTACAATTTATTTATGTCACTTTTAATGTATATGTTCCTTCTCCATGTCCTCTTCTCACTTTTTAATCTTTTTTACTTTCATTGATGCATTGAAGTCTCATATCATAATGTAGTTCAGAATAGTTGAATCATTGGTCCTATTGATTGCATCCTTGTAATATTTATTTAACACGTTCCTCTCTCCTATGAATTTACTGTAAATTAGTAGTTACAAAGAAAAGCTTCATCAGAATCAGATTTGAATTTTGGAAAGAATGCTTCTAAAGTTCTAGAATGAAATTCTGTTAGAAAGTCCAAAATGTCTAACTATGTCTTTTTTTTTTGGTGGTGGTACTGGGGATTGAACTGAGGAGCATTGTACCACCAAGCTACACCCCCAGTCCTATTTTATTCTTTATTTTGAAACAGGGTCTCACTAAACTGCAGAGGGCCTCACTAAGTAGCTAAGGTTGGCCGCAAACCCAGATACTCCAGGCTCAGCCTCCCAAGTACTGGGATTACAAGCGTGAGCCACCATGCCTGGCTTAACTATGTCTTTTTTAAATCCAATAATTCATTAGGGGTTACAAATTTATGATATTCTAATTTTATTATGGATTCATTTATTAGTTAGAATTCTTCTATAAAGAGAAAAATTTTCCTTATAATCTTTTTTGATCACCCTGAAATACAATTTACATAGAAAAGGCAAGATACATGCTTGATTATTTCCAATTATAATTAATAGCTTTTGAAATTATCCATTAGATTTTTATTATGTTCCAAAGATGACCATTGAGTGTTTCATTTTGTCATTATTATGAACACTTGATTTAAACATATTTGATATATTTAAATTCCTTGTAAATTTCCCCATTTTTTGATGAATGGAAAACTCTTTTTGATGTAGCCCTAATAATGTTGATAGCTTCCTTGTTTTCTGCCATGAAAAGATGTCCCTTGCTTGTTGTTAATATTACCTGCCCCAAACTAGGAATAGAGCACTTCTCCATGAAGCCCCAGTTCTTTTTATAGGAAAGGGTATGATAATATAATGTGTGCCTGAAGTACTCTGTTATTGGTTTTTCATTGTTTCTAGACATTTCCTTGATACAGAGATAGGAAATATTTTTTAAGAAAAACATACAGCATGGATTCACACCAATAATTCCAATTCAGAACTAGAACTGAAGAGTTATTTATCATCATCAAACTTTCATGTATTTCTCATATCTCTCATGACAGATACCTGGGTTTTCCATGACACCAACATAATTATTAATTTATTTTAACTCAGAACACATGCATGATTATTTCAGAATAATAGTAAAAACATTATCACCAACACTGTTACATTTACTTCTTTCTTTTCAACTTAATGTTTGTGTATTACATTTTTCTTCTTTTTTATCCTACAAATATTTAGATACAAAGTTAACAAAGAAGATGGAATTGTGAAATAAAGGCAAAACCCTTCAGACTCAAAGCTTAATCTTAGTAGGAAAGGTAGGATAAATAATTAGAAACAATCCAGATTAGAAAGTGAGATGAGAATGTGGAATAAATGTACATGTTTCATTGAATTGGCCAAAAGAGAATAATGATGGGACTTTTTTATGAATGTGAGAAGAGCGTGCAAGAAGGAGTAGTCATCAATGCCAAAGTCAGCAGAAAATTTTGATAAAAGTTGAAAGAATTTAGACATTTGGTTTCACAACAATGAGATGCCTTTTTAAAATTTCAGATATAAACTTCTTGAAGGAACAAAGCAGAGTTTCATAGAGTACTAAGGGATTAAGCGAAAAAGAAATGAAGAAAGCATAAAAACCTTCTGGTGATGCTGGATGTTAGAAAAGTACAGGAACAAGAAACACACATGACTAATGACAATTTGAGAAGTAAAATCAATGGTGATTGTCTATTTTCCAGATACAGAAAATCTTAAAGTCAAAGAAGAAATGATCAGAAAAAAGAGGCGACACAAGGAAAGGATAAGTACTGAAGCAAATTTCTCAACAGTCAGATAGAAACCAATACAAGGCAAAAGAAAAGCCAACAGTTCAGTGTCCATGTACAGAGATTAGGCCTCTAAATGAGAATTATGAAACAATTAGCTTCATCTGCAGGTGTATATAATAAATCCAAATATGGGATGTTTCTTTATCAATGTTGAATTCTTTTTATAGAGGCCGATCCTGTTTTCTACTTAGTGATAATTCCTGGGAACCAAAGAATTCAATGTTAGGCTTATTCCTCTAATTTAGAACTCCCTCAGAAATAAACTCAATCTAGTTCATTAGTAATTTCTTCTGAGTAGGTTAGTGCACAACCCACACTCTTTAGTCTACTCCTAAAATACTGGAGAATGAGTGTACCTGATTCTTAGAGATGCCTTGAGGTCAGATAAACTTGCTGTATTGGCATCTTTCTTATCCTTGGTCATTGCCCAGGTTACACAGTCTTTGGGTCATACAATCTCTTCCAACGTCCTTATTCACGTATTGCTCTATATGGACCTACTCTGACCAAATTCTTGTGTTTATTTTTCCTCTCAAACTTTCCCACTGTGTACTCTGGGAACTCATATTTCATGGTAGACTCTCCTATAGCCTCAACCTCTTTATCAAATGTTTCTCCTATCTTGTAGCCCTAATTTGTATTCACCAGTGCTATTTCTAAACCATCATTCTTTTTCTTTTCTGACAACTGTTCATTTGAGGATATGCTGTCCCACTGAATCTGTCATTCATTAATATCTCATCTTATGTCAGTTTCTAGTTTTGGTTTGTCAGTTACTTGACAAGGTCAGAGGAATAAATGGACATACAGCAGGTAAGTCGCTGAGGAAGAGCATGGAGTACTACCTGGAGGACAGAATTAGACCAGACACAGGGAAGGTAGATTGAGGTTATGAGCAAGTAGGAGGTGTGAGCCATATTAAATCCTTAAATAATGTATAAGGTCTGTGGTATATTGGCGCTGGCTGAGACCAGTTCACAAGAGCTGGTTTCTAAATTTTCAGAAATTTTTCAATCCATTAGATATCATGTCTGTAACACTGCACATGCTATAAACCAGGACCCTTTCCCCCCTCTCCCTGAAAGCTACTTGTTAAATGTTTATCAATACACCACTGGTTGGTAGGGAGAAAGAAAAAAGATTAAACACTGAGAGGATATAAGGGTAGAAAATTTGAAAATCAAATTTAATCTAATGTGCAATTATGTCTAGAATAAGTATCACCTTAAAAGCTAAGGTCAGTAAGTAAAAATAAGGTATATTTAAACAGTAGATACAAGAGTGGAAAGATTAAAGATAGATTCCAAAGAAAAATGATGGGAAAATATCCTTCTAAAGCTAACAAATGTGATTCATCCTTGTTAATGGGGCTGAGTCACAGCTGTAAGGAAATAAATGGAGATGAAATTGGCATGTTCTCCTATACCACTAGTTACTTTTTTGTTGAATGCAATACACAGTATTTGTTCGTTCTTTGCTTAATTAGACTACTGAGTACAGCTTTGAATTTCAAAAATTTAAAAGGGCCAAGAATTTAGGAAATCAACAAAAATAATGAAGATATGGAGGATATATGGCTCCCAGGAGCATCTACAAAGTGATAATAAATAGGGTGGCATTTATCTCCTGTTTCCTTATGTCCACTATATGATATTGTTCAATTCATATGACCTCTTGTTCCTATTTGAAAGCATGACAGTGGAGATACCTATTTCTTACCATAGTTGTGAAAATTACTAAAGATAATGCAATTTAAAGCATCAGGCCCAGTGTCTTTCTCATAGTAGACACCAAAACATTATGTTTCCATCTCTACTTGCCTTCAAACTTTTCATTTCCACAAGATATGACCAAATTCATATTCTTAAGAAAATGAAAATATGAGATCAGAAGACCTATGTGTATGAAGAAGTTTCCTAGTATCTCCTTTTTTCACACCATTTGAATGTTTTAATCATAGGGTAGCAAACTCTATACATGGCCAGAGAGCAAATATTTTAGGCTTTGCAGCCTATACAGCATCTGCTGTGCCTACTCAGTTCTGCTATTGTAGCACAGACAATTCATTAACAGGTAAGTGTGACTGTGTTCCCATAAGTGTTATTTATGGGTAATTAAACTTAAATTTCTAGTAATTTTTACATGCCATGAAATATTATTCTTCCTTTGATTTTTTTCAACCAGGTAAAATATAAAAATCATCCCTAAGTCATAGATCATTACAAGGACATGTGGATAGCCAGATTTTGCCTATGAGCTCTAGTTTGCTGAATCTTGCTTTCATCTTTTATTTCAGAAATAAATCAGGAGCAACCAGTTGTTCTGAAATATTTTTGAAATTTGGAATCCTTTGTTCCATGAAAAGCTTGCATAACAACTACTTTTTACCAGAATTCCTATAGCTGAAATGGGTATGGGGTTTTAGTATCCCTCTAACTCTCTCAAAAATCTACTCTTCCACCAACACACACACACACACACACACACACACACACACACACACACACACACACAGAGTTACTGAAGAGATTTTATGTTACATGTTTTTAGAAACCATATGATAAAACATAAAAAAGAAATGCTGGTATTTGACCTCCTTTGAGGTAAACAAGACCCAAATATGAAAAATGCAGGGAATAATAATTAAGAGTCCTTCAAAATGTACAACATATTTGAAGTTTTTCCCAAATTCTAAGAATGCATTACAATTCAGAAATTGTACTTTAGGTTTAAATCTTCAGGAAACACTTGCACATTTTCATTAATTGTTCATGCCAATGTCATTTTTATTATCTACTAATAGGAAGATATTCATACCAATACTTTTTAAAATATCAGTAGATATTTTAACAGAATACATATACATATATAATAGTATATTTTAATGTTATGCAATGGTAAAATGATGAAATACAGATATTTGAACATGGATGACTGTTATAAACAGAATACTGAGGGAAAAAGAAAAATGTAATTCCTACAATGTGATTCAATTATTTAAGATTCACCCTACATGTGTAGTAAAGTTGTAAGTAAAATTGACAGTACAATTACTATATCATTCAGGAGAGTAACTACCTTGAGAGATTAGGTAGGGAAAGGGATTAATGTTGAGGAGGGCCTACAAGGGCCTCATGGAAAATATTAAATTGTTACATTTCTCAAACATGAAAGTGAGTTCAGGAATATTTATATTGTCATTATTTGCATATATTCCATGTAAATGACATTCTTTATAAACGTAAAATGATCATAAAAGGCAAAATTATTTATAATAACTGGAGCTTTATATATGCATATATGTCTAGAACAGGTTCTGAAAGAACTTAAAATAAATTAATATTAGTTTTATTCGATTGTGAGTTTATGATGACATTTTTCTTATATTTTTCAAATTTTCCATAGTAAATAGAAGTATATACTTTTAAGAAAAAATACATAGCCAGTAATAAGTAGTAAGTGCCTGAAAATCAGCAATATATTATAAAAAGGTTATTGTACTAAATAATCTCACTCTAAAGAGAATCCACTCTAAAAAGGGAATCCCCAAATGTTAAGACATGTGACTAAAAGGCAACAGGAAGAAGAAAATGCCCCATGAGCCAATGAGAATATCAACCTCTTACAAAAATTATGTCATAGGAGGAGCATTTCAGTAGGATATTCGAAGAAATTGCTTATAATGCTGCCAAAGGTGACCTTAATCATCCAGTCATGTTCTATTCAGCATTCAGTTGCTATATATAGTAGCTGTGTGATATAATCATGTTGAAATGATAGTGGCTGTTCATTTTCATCTATAGTCTCTTTTTTAGGCTGTTATTAAGATTTCATAGAGTTTGCAAAACATCTTTCCCCTGAGACATTGCAAAATGAGGGGCAAGTACAAAGACTTTTTGATGTTCAATGTCAAGAAGAACAATTTAACTAGCTCTTGCTGCAGCCCAGCAATGTCAACACCTGCTATTATAATACTGGATAACAAACCTGCCAATTATTGAATTGATATTAACTATCTGTATAAGTAAAATGTGCACGATTGTATTCATTGATGTATTGAAAATGGTGTGTGATAACATCATACTGTTTGAAATAAACATGGTGGCATTGGAATTGTTCATGATAATATAATGTCCAATGCTAATACTTAGACGAGTCAGGTAGCATGATTTTATGACCTATGGTCTCCCTATCATACTCCTTCTATAATGTCTCTCACAAAATAATCTAGGAGGAAGTCTGTGGTTAGCTTTACACCTTTCTTCATGACCATACAGATATCTTTCTCTGATCCCTTTTACCACTTGTTATTTCTACTAATGATATTAATAAGTGATAATTCTAATCATCAGTATCTTTCTTATAGTTGTACATATAATATATTAAAATAATTTGATCCCTTGAGTAGAATTCAAATAAACATTCTCTCTGTATATCAGATAAGTGTGAAACATGGAAGGAAAATTATTTGTGGACTTAATAAAATTAATTTAACAGCAAATGAAGAAGACTTTTAATAGTCTATATAATAGTCTATGCAGTTTCATAGAATCATAGAACATTGGGTGTGAAAATGGTGTTATAGGTCAGCTAGTCCAACTGTTCACCCAGTTCTCAAGTACTGCTTCTAAAACATCTCCATCCACTTGTCTCTATGTCATCCTTGAACTGCTCCAAGAAGAGAGAACACATGACTTTTAGATTCTGCACATTTGAAATAGGAGCACTAATTTACATATATATTTGTTTATATAAAATATTACTCCAAGCGTGTTTACTACTTCTTATTTTAAATTCAGTATGACATATATTACTGGGGAAAATGAGTTTCCAAGTAATTCATTACTGGAAATAATCGCTTCTTGGTTTTCTTACATATTCTTTTAAAAAATAATTTGTCAAATCCTGGAGGAAGCAGATATTTCTTCTTCTTTGACCTCTAAGATAAAATTGAATAGTGGCAAAGACCCCAGTTTCTAGGACACATGCAAGGATTGAAAAAAAATATACTTTAAATGAACCATCACTTTCATCTTTCACATTTATTTTGAACACTAGTGCTTGGTCTAAGCAAAGAGTCACAGAGCTTCTTGCCAAGATTATGTTCTAAACAAGAGGATATTTAAGAAAGACACACATTTACACAATCCTCAAAAAGCTCTATTGTATAAGAAAACAAGATAACCACTAGTTGTTATTAGCTATGATGAGTTAGCAGGACAATTATGAGTTTCTTGTGTCAAAGAATGTTTCATGGAGAAGTGATTTTAGGAATCTTTTGCCTTAGCTACAAAAGGTGCTTTCTAAATCACAGAGAATAAATACTTTACTAAAATTTTGACCTGCTGCAATGCCTATAATATCTCCACTAGTGAGGCAAGACATTGGGGTTTAAAGACCATTCAGTTTACAAGATCCTGTGGCACTGAGTTCCCAGTGCAGACTCCTTATAGCCTAAGCCTTAGTGTGGGGGAGTGATTGGTCCACAACAAAATGCTAGACAGGCTATCAACAGGAAGCAGAGGTCTCAGATGCTAAAACATACACAAAGAGGAAGAAGATAATTAACTAAAGATAAATTTACTCTCTGCTCAATTTTCCCAGAGATGGCCCTTCCAATATACATTGCTTTAATTTATTATTACCTTTCCTTTACCTAAAAGTCTTCTTATAGATCTACCTAAGGTCAGGGCAGAAATAGCCTAGCATTTTTGTGAAGCCAAATATTTGGAACTATCTTCTTCAGGAATCAAATCTCAGTTCTTAAATCTTGGGAGATGTTTATGTAAAAATCTGTAGCCAATTATGAATAGCCTTAAGGATAAGAACTCCTTGTCGTTCCGCATTATGCTGGGCACATATTAGGTGTTTTATAAAATTATTTTAGTGAGAATAGCCAAGGAGCATTTATAATGAACAGTTCCATACTGAGTCACTTACCCAGATACTTTCCACTTTGAAGAACTTAGTGAGAGTCATTAAGGCTGAATCAATTTCTCTCTACACTTTCACTTTCTAAATTGGCAAAAGAATCTGAGCTGAAGAACAGGCTCTAAAATGATTACATTAAAAGAAACAAATAAGCTGTTTATTTTACATTCAGTTATGAATATTGGAAATAAATTATTCATCGAGGAGCTGCAAGACTTATATCACTTAAGTACTTGGGATAATCAAAAGCAAAGTGGGTTCAATTACTAAAAATGAGGAGGCAGGCAGGAGAAACTAGAAAAAATACTTACTTAATGATAAAGTGCAGTACTATCATAACAAAAATATGTAGGACTTTCTAGGTTATGCAATCTTAAGTGAATTTAAACTCTCAAGCATACAGACATAAGTAGTCAGTATCAAGAAATCCTACATTGCACTAACCAGAAAGGAAAGCATTAATAATGCATTCAGATGAGTTGTTTTTTGCCTTATCATTGTCTTATCCAAGGGCTCTCTGAAAATTGGTCTCTGAGATAAAGACTGCCTTTCCCCTGAAGGATAAGTGCTACTACTTATCTGTACTATTCCAGAATTCTTCTTTTTTCTTCATGGTATTAGTAAGCTCAATTTTATAATAGTCTATTTTTCTGTCAACTATGGCCTTCAGAAGACATCACTGAGCCTTTCAAACATGTCATTTCTTATTACCATGACATTTCTTATTGCCTGAGTAAAGCGACTGTCCTATGACCTTTTGAGGAACACGATCAGGTGGTAGTTTCACTGGTCTCACAAGATAAATCCATTCTAACATTCCACTTCCCTAAGCCTTCCTCACTGTGCAGGTATTCCTATATCACTACCTCATTTGCTATAGGCCATGATTATATCAAATCTTCAAAGAACCATCTCAGAGTATATTAGAGCAAAAATCAACCATCCATGTCAATATTTCAAACCCTAAATCACAGAAGAGTGGGCATAAATAAAAAGTTAAAATATAATAAATATTTTGTACCTGTACCATATACATATAAACATAAGTATAAACAAAAGCATATACCCATGTGAGTGAATATTATAAAGGTCATTAATTCTTCTGTAGTGGCAAAAAATTATTCTTGAATAAAACACAACTTTTTTGTGTGTGGTTCTGGGGATTGAACTCAGGGGCATTCTACCTCCGAGCTATACCCCTAGCCCTATTTTTATTGTTTATTTTGAAACCAGGTCTCACTAAGTTGCGGAGTGCCTCACTAGGTAGCTGAGGCTGGCTGCGAACCCGGATCCTCCGGTCTCAGCCTAAAACACAACTTTTATAAACTTGAATTGCATTGTTTTGGTTACATATAAAATTGATTTTATTGGACATTAGCATTATTACCATGATTCACATTTTTTAAAATAGAAACCATAAGGAAATCCACCTTTAAAATTATTGCCAGGATGATGTTGAGGAGAAAGTGTTTCATATCCTTGAACAATCCCTTCATTAGGACCTTCAAGAGAGATATTCTTAATGCTCATGCCAGGAAGAGATGAGCTTTTCCTGGAGCCAACCTTTTAAAATATCAAGTTGGGAGTGGTACTGCATGCCTGTAAAGCCAGTACATGGGATCTGAGACAGGAATATCACAGGATTGAGGTCATCTTCATCAATTTAGCAAGACTCTCGGCCACATAGCAAGACCCTGTTTCAACATTAAAAAATAAAAAATAAAAAGGGCTGGGGTACATCTCAGAGGTAATGGCCCTGGGTTCAATCTCCACTACCACAAAAAAATGTATTATAAAGCAAAATAATGTCTTGAAAATAATGTTCTTTTTGTTTTGGCCACTGGGAATTTAGAAACCAAATCTGCATTCAATTCTTAGTGATGTAATGAGATTTTATAAAGGTATTTCTATAAACTAATTGTACTTTCTGGTTTCATTTCATAGTTCTGTTTTCTATCCTTTCCTGTTGATCTGTTTATCAACATATGTATGTATGTATGTATGTATGTATGTATGTATGTACATGCTTTGTGGTACTGGCAATTGAACCCAGAGGCATTCCACCTCCAAGCTACCTGCTCAGCCATTTTTATTTTTTATTTTGAAACAGGATCTCACTAGATTGTGAGAATCTCACTAAATTGCTGAGGCTGGTCTTGACCTGTGATCCTCCTGTCTCAGCCTCCCAAGTACTGGGATTGTAGGCATGCACTACCATGGGTGGCTAATCACTTGCTATTTTATTTACTTTTTATCATGAAAGCTACCTTAAGAACTTATTCAAACTGAGATGGGCATAAAATTATATAATTAAAATAATTTTGTAGAGAGCTATTGAACATAATATCTTAAATTTTAAATTAAATACAGATGGACTTTTTTTTTTTCGGTACTGGGGATGGAACTCAGGGGCATTCTACCTCCGAGCTATACCCCCAGCCCTATTTTTTATTCTTTATTTTGAAACAGGGTCTTACTAAGTTGCGGAGTGCCTCACTAGGTAGCTGAGGCTGGCTGCGAACCCAGATCCTCCTGTCTCAGCCTCCCAAATGCTGGGATTACAAGCATGGGCCACCACGTCCGGCTCAGATGAACCTTTTGAAAGTAGGTGATACAGCAGAAGTGATAAAGTATAAACATGTACTTGGAATAGTAAACTGGAAAAGCAGTTTTTTTATACTGATGAAGAATAAGTGTCTATGAAGGCATTAATCAATAAAGTGTATACTTATTATTTTTAACGATAATACTGACAAAAGTATAAACATGGCATAAGACTTATATTTCTTATATTATTTCAAGTTATGATAAAATCTCAGAAGTAATTAGAATACTGATCTTACTCTATCTGTATCATTTCTTACCTATTTAGGATAGCAAATTTATCTTTATTTATAATTAGTATATCCATGGAGAATGCTTACTACTGAAGCTGTATAGCATAAGTTTAGTTGATTTTCTAATTGAAATAATTCAATTTAAAAAGTCTAGAAATGCTGATGATTTCCATAAGTTGTCTTTGTGTTCATATACTCTGCTGAATCTGTAACAGCTCTAGAAATCTTTTGGTTGACTTTTTTAGGGGTTTTCTAAGTAAAGGAACATGTCATCAGTTAACAAAGGTAATTTCAAATCTTTTTCCCCATTTGTATTTCTTTAATTTCTTTCTCCTCTCTTATTTCTGTGGTTAGAGTTTTAAGTACTATATTGAATTCAGTAGTGATAGTGGGCATCCTTGTCCTTTTTGTGATTTTAAGGAAATTCCTTTTAAATTCTTCCCCATTTGTTATGCTGCTGGGTTGGGGTTTATAATATATAGCTTTATGATATTGGAGTAGTTTCCTTCTATCCATAATTTCTCAGTGTTTTATCATGAAAGGGTATTGGTTTGTGACAAATACTTTTTCTACGTGTATTGAAATAATGTGATTTTTGTCCTTAGCTCTATTAATATGGTGGATTATATTTATTAATTTGTGTATGTTGTAATCAGTCTTGCATCCCTGAAATGAAGCCAACTTGGTCATGGTGTACTCTTTTCTTGATTTAGTTTTGAATGCAAACTGAAATCATGAATCTACTGGAAAAGGAAAACAGTTCAACTCACAAAAACCTCAAAAATACTTAGGAATAAATTTACCAAGGAGGTAAAATATTTCTACAATGAAAATTATAAAACACTAAAGAAATAAATAGAAGAAAATCTTAGAAGATGGAAAGACCTCCTATGCTCTTGGATAGGCAGAATAAATACAACAAAAATGGCCATTCTATCAAAAGAAATTTACAGATTCACTGAAATCACTATTAAAATATCAAAGTCATTCTTCACAGATCTAGAGAAATCAGTCCTAAAATTCTTATGGAAAAACAAAAGTCCCAGAATAGAGAAAACAATTTTCAACAATAAGAACTATTCAGGAGTCATCACAATACCTGACTTCAAATTATACTATAGAGTTGTAGTAATAAAAACAGCATATTGGCACAAAAAGACACACAGAACAATGAAACAGAATAGAAAATTCAGGAATGAATCTTCATGTTTATAACCACTTGATTTTTTTATAAAAGTGCCAAAAGCATACACTGGAGAAAATACAGCCTTTTCAACAAATGCCGTTGGGAAAACTGGTTATTAATTTGTAGAAGAATGGAATTAAAACCCAACCTGTCACCCTACACAAATGTCAACTCAAGGACCAATATTCCAACCTATAGATACTGGTACAAACTTCCTCAATAAGACCCTAAAAGCTCGAGAAATTAAAACAAGGATTAATAAATGGATAGAATTAAAGCAAAAAGCTTCTGTGCAGTAAAGGAAACTACCAAGAGTCTGAAGAGAGGGCCTACAGAATTGGAGAAGATCTTTGCCAGCTACTCTTCTGATATAGGACTAATATCTGGACTATACAAAGAGCTTTAAAAACTTAACACTAAAAAAATTCAATCATAATATGAACAATTGAACTAAATGGACACTTCTCAAAAGGAGAAACACAAATGACCAGTAAATATATGAAAATATCCAATATCATTAGCAGTCAGGGAAATACAAATCAAAACTGTACTGAGATTTCATCTAATTCCAGTCAGAATAGTAATCATCAAAAACACAAACAATAATAGAGACTGGCTAGGGTGTGGGGAAATATGAACTCTTATCACTGGTAGTGGGACTGCAAACTAGTAAGCCACTATGGAGATCAATGTGAAGGGTCTCTGAAGATTGAAAATGGACCCATTTATACCACTCTTGGGAATCTTTCCAAAGGAATTGAAATCAGAATATTATAATGACATGCATAGCCCTGTTTACAGCAACACAAATTCACAATAGTCAAATTATGGAACCAGCCTAGGTGTCCATCAATAGATTAATGGATCACAAAACTGTGGATTATATACACACAATGGAATTTTACTTAGTCATAATGAAAAAAAATATATGTCATTTGCATGGAAATGGATGGAACTTGAGAATATTATGCTAAGTGAAATTAACAAGTTTCAGAAAGAGAATAGTTAAATATGGAATAGAGAGAGAAATTGGGAAACAAAAGAGACCTCAGATAAAGGGATAGAGACTCGAATGGAGCAATAAAAGGGTTTAGCGGAAGGAGGAGGAGGGATAGAGATGTAATGAAGGTAGCAGTTTAAATAATGCTATATATGTAGATGAATTTATCAATACTAATCTGAATGATATGTAGGGGGAAGAAGAGGAAATCGAGTGATATCTAGAGGGAAACACACCAGGTGCTGTGTACATGTATATTTCTATCACTTTATACCTCAGTATGATGTATAAGTACAATGTGTCAATAAAAGTAAAGAATAAAGCTATCAAATGTATACTATTCCTGTCAAATAGCAGAATTAACCCTATATTAAAACAAAGTAAAGCTCATGCAAAATAAACCTATGAGATCAATAGTACAGCAAAATATAATGAGCCAAATTACCAATGTGAAATATTATTAGAATGGTTTGCCTAGAAATCCTAAGTTCTATTCCAATTCTACCTCACAGACAGAATACCTTCATATTTAAGAAACTATGGAAATAAAAATTACTAAATATGAGGCAAAGAAATATGATAAACATGGAATATGAATTAAAGGAGTGAAAGGCAGACAATAATATGTGTATTTGTATATAAATATATATGAATATTAGAGTATTTTAAATATTTAAAATCCTGAATCATCTTACAGGATGATCCAAGAATATCCCAATCTTACAATGGGAGTATTCGATAAATTCTCAGTGTTCATCCAAAGCTAGAGGTCAACTCCCCAAAGAAATGATGAACTCAATATAGCAATTAATTATAGTGATGAGTTAAAAATTGTGGTAACATTTCTGTGACAAATCAGTCCAGGGAAGGATGGAGAAGGTCCCTTTGGCAGCAGTCTACCTAGCTAATGGTATTAACTAATGGGGGGGGCTAATACAAACTCACCAGACAGTCTTATGTTGAATCTGTTTCCTAACTATTCACATAAATGTAGACTGGGCAGGCCAAAATACAGTAAAAGTAAGGCATCAGTATCTTATATCTCTGGCAGGAATATTAAATGAAAATTATCAGTGAATCAGATCTAGCCTATAATCCATGATAGATAAAACAGTAAATTTAGTGTTTTCCTAGATAAATGTGACTACTAAAAATATTAACCATCTGTAGCAATTCATAGGGAAGAAAGAGATTTATCAAAGGTAATAATACATTTTCAAGCATAGCTTTTATCAATATTTGACTGGCAGCAGCTTGTCCATGTAAGTACTCATCAGCCATTATAGAGAAGATGGGTTGTAGAATAGGGAGAGATCTGGTAATCAAAGACTCACTAAGCCGGGCGTGGTGGCGCACGCTTGTAATCCCAGCATTCGGGAGGCTGAGACCGGAGGAACCGGGTTCGCGGCCAGCCTCAGCTACCTAGTGAGGCACTCCGCAACTTAGTGAGACTCGGTTTCAAAATAAAGAATAAAAAATAGGGCTGGGGGTATAGCTCGGAGGTAGAATGCCCTTGAGTTCAATCCCCAGTACCGTAAAAAAAAAAACAAAACAAAACAAAAAAAAAAACAAAGACTCACTAATAAAATTATTCCATGTTGAAATGGTTTAGCTTACCTTCATAACCATGCCAAATATTTACAAAGCACTTACTGTGTGCTAAGACATGCTTTTGTGTGTTATTTGGTCATTTAATTTTCAAACAACCCTGTGAAGTAGGTTCTATTATCATTCCCATTTTACAGTTGAGTAAACAATTCTTTAGAGAGATTTATATATCCAATGTACAGATCTAGTCAGAAAGTGGTGGAGTTGGGATCAAAGCAATGATTTATATCCATGGTCCAAAACACCTAGATCTATCAGACAGTTTTCCTAGTTCCATTTCCTTCTGACTCCCTGCAGCTCTCCTTTCTGGCACCATTTGGGAAAATAATCAATAAACTGATTACTAGTTGTCATCAGATTAAAAAGTACAGCTATATACACACATACACATAAATGTGTACCTCTATATTATATAAGAAGTCATATATAGAAGTCATGTTAACTATTATCAGATATATTAGTAGTCTCTTATTGAAATACATAATATTTCTTGCAGTATTTCTCAAGATGCTACTAGCATTTTGAGTGAAAGAATTATTACTTGGATAGACTATCCTACAAATTCCTTGATTCTTCACATCTATGTCTTCTGCTACCAATCCTCAGTAGTTGTGTTGCATCATTGTGACAGTCAGAAAACACCCATAGGCATTTCCAAATCATCCCTGAGATGGGGTAATAATTCCACAGTTGATAAACTGAATCTCAGAACAACATTTCTATGTCCAATTCAGAAGAATCATTAAGATTCTGTACAGATACATATATTTGATTTCAGCCACACATTGGGTGTCTGCCACGTAAAAGGCCTTGTGCTAATTGTTGGGAGATACATTGGTGAGTCCAATCAGATAAGGATTTTTCTGTAATGGACCATGCAAGATTGTGTGAGAGACAAATATTGATTAAATCTTCACACATTTTTATATAAATTTAGAGCTCTGATAATAACAACAAGAGACACATGGCATTATCATAGCCTCTAACAGAGGATTTGCTTAGCAAGATCTCTTAGGGAAGGTTTCCCGAGGAGGTTATGCTTGAGCTGAGGTCGAAAGCATGGGTAGGAGTTTAGTTGGCTAATGATGAAATGCAAAAATATTCTTAGTAGAGGGACCAACATATGCAAAGCTTCACTGCTGAGACTATGCATGGCCAGTATGAGAGATGGAAACCAGGCTAGTGTAGCTAGACCTGAAAGAATGAGAGGAAGCCTCCTGTAACCTGAGGCTTTAGCAGTGAAGAAAGGCAACTCATGTATGACCATGTAGTCTGTCTATAAGTAGAATTCCAAGCCATAACTAACCAAGTGAAATTTAGTAGAAGGAAGAAGGAAGTGGATCACAAGAAACATAAATCCACCAGTGAGTGTTGTCCCATAAGTTTTCAATCAAATCACCTCACATTGGAAAGAAGACAAAACCAGCACAGATAAAAATATCTTACATGTATTGCAACGATGGGGAAATTTACTCACTCAAATATGGTGCCATGGAGGCTGTAATACGTAAAAGCATATGTCTGCTGGGAAATACTGTGTGGAATCTTGAGACAAGGTAAAAAGGTTAAGTGTTACAGGGGAATGAGCACTGAAGCTAAAGATCCAGATGTAAATCTTGCTCTCAAACTTTTTGCCTCAGGGGAACTCTCCAGTCCCCAGTTAGAATGTTCATCAGTAAAATGAGGAAAATAGTACTCTAGTATTCTAAGCAGGATTAACAGAAATATACCGTGGAAGAGTGAATATAACCCAGTATTTGGTTCATCTTTGGTACACAATTTATGTTTTCAATAAAGTAAAGATTCTTCAGCTGGGTGTGATGGCACATACCTATAACCCCAGTATTTGGAATGCTGAGACAAGAGGATTGCAGGTTTTAGGGCAGCATATAGTAACTTAGCAAGGTCCTATTTCAAAATAATAAGGTTTCTGGGCTATACCTCAGAGGTGGAATATCTCTGGGTTCAATCTCTAGTCCCATACACATACAAAAAAAGGATTCTATAGCTGTAATATAAAATCCATAATATGTGTACTGATACTCTAAAGGGCGTTGTCATAAGGCCAAATAGGAAAAGTTGATAAAGAAGCACAGAGTATCATCATAATTAAAGAAATGTGGCATGAGTGCCACTCTGACTCTATCTTCCCTCTATTTTTATGTTGAGGCAAACTTCTCCATGAAACACCCCTTTCCTCATAGGCCTCAGAAAAGTCAGGGGTGGGGGCAGAAGAAATCATGTGCAATTTTTAACCTGATGAACTAACCATTATAACCATTGATAAATAACCACTTAGCTACCACAAGGTAGCTAAAATCCTGTAGCTGAACACACCCACAAATTTTCTTTGAATGTGTTGCAGAAAATAAAGTTTCATCTAAGATAATGTCTGGACAAGCCTTATGAATCAACATGCTATGAAATGCTGACTGCCTATGGCTATTTTTCAAGTAAATACAGTTTATAGCAATTTTTTTGCAACATGTACCAGAGACTACCCTCAACCAATGAGAGCTGAGGGTTGGTGCATAGATATTTCATCTTAGCTCGTCCTCTGATTGAATAGTTCTGAATAATGTTCCACATGTATCTTTGGAGTATCCCCAATAGCACTGAGCTAGAGTATCCCCAATAGTTGACCACCTTGGTAACCTACCCACTAGAACTCTTTCTTCCTCTTTCCCTGTCATCAAATTCTCTTGTTTATTTTAGGTACTACGTATGATTATATCCCAAATTAAATATTTTGCCTGCTTCTTTCTTATCTCATGATTTACTTCTGGGGGAACCCAAACTTAGGTATAGGATTTTGAGAGCTGTTTGGTTCATAATGCAACATTTCCAGTTCTAGTTATCAATAATATCTGGTCTAAAAAACTGTGGTCCTGTCCTCTGTAGAAATAAGAAATAACTATTTTTAAATGTCTTTTTAGGGGAAAGGTCCAAAATCAAGGATACATTCATTAGGAAGGAGAGTATTATTTATTTTGAATATCAAATTTTGATTTTAAACTGCATTTGAATTTTAGGCCATCCTAATACCCACTAACTCTTGAGGGTCATTTACTTTAAAAGCAATGAGTCAAAAAGACTCAGTCATTTAATTTGATAGATGGCTTTGTGCCTGAATATGTTTTAGCACCTTTTGATCCTAATTGCCTATATTGAGGGTGCTAAGTTTGACTTGCTAAATAAAGCCTAGAAGTAGTTAATATTTCATTTGAGTGACCTACAATTGACCCCCCATATCAGCCTCTACCAGAGTTTCCAATAGATGTTAAACTATGTAATCCATGTAATTATCTATTTTAGGTCCTAGATGAGTAAGGATACTATATTGTCGGCTCAGTGAACAGAACTACACTTGGCTTGTTTACCTCTACCTCTTTAGTTCCTAACACAGTGCCTTGTACTTACTAAATGTTCAATAAAACTTTCTTCAATAAATGAACACATGTGTATCCTCCATTTAGATGGCTTCTATTTTTTCATATAGATTAAGATGGGAGAGGGTTTGGTATCTAAAGGTTGTATATTTAAGGAAAAACACTATCATACATCTATCCTTTATCTTCTGTATGAGGTTATAAAGTCAGAAACTACTCTACTCTTTCTGGCCCATTTATATAATCATATCTGGGAAGTTAGAAGCAAGAAGAAACTAAGAGACTGCAAAGTATAAGAGTGACTCTTAAAATAAATCATTTACCCATGTAAATACTTGTCTAAACTCACTATTGTCTGTCTTTTCAGAAGAGCTGATATAGAGGAATCAGGGGACTTCAGGTCAGAATCAATTTTGTAGAATATTTTTATGCTATGTCAGTAGATAAAAAGGAGTTCAAAAAGGTACTTCATACTTGCAGCAACTAAGCAAGTGATCAATTCACTATAGATTATCATCCTTCTTTTAGGAGGTGATCGTATATCTATGTTATTAATTTGCAAAGGGTGTACCTCAGATCATTTTGGATTCGATATTAGTAGCAAAATGCAAAAAATAAAGAATTATGTAACATAGACATGCTTTACAAAATAATTAAATTTCTACAGGACTAAATGTTTTTCAAGAATATAGATCAGCTGATTCAGTTTTATTAATTTTATATCTCCCCCAAATTTCATTTTATTAACCCCAGAAATTTTGAATCACTGTATACTTATACTTAGATAATTATTCTTCAGTATTGTAGTAAAAATTTCAAATTTATACTTTTTTGCTATGATGCTTGGTGTACCCAGTTCACAGAAACCTAACGTGTTATAAACAATACTTAATACCTATGAGATTTAGAGTTTGCTAGAGAAACTGAATAAGTGCACGAGATGAAGCAAAAGTTCTGACTTGGCTAGGCATAGATACTGAAGAAAAACTCTCAAAAATGGTACATCCAGTGATTTGGAAATTTTACTTGAAGAAAAAGAATAGCATTTTAGCAAGCTTAAAGCCTCTATTTCCTTCTCTTTCTATCCCATTCAACAAGAATAGTTATGCTTTCATATGATCTCAAGTCATCCTGGGAATCCCCAGGTTGACTCTCTGCTTCTCTGCCACTGCTCTGCAACTTAGGACTGCCAAGGATTTCTTGCAGTTAGCTCTTCCAAGCCCACTTTGATGACTTATTCTTCTGGCTTTTCATAAATGTATGCTTTTCCTGATAATGGAAAGCATCTTCTCTCTATTTCTGTTTCCCCCTTTCTTTCATCATTTTCAATTTTTTAAGCCAGCATTTCTCTGGTAGATGTAGTTTGTTCAAGGGTTCCTTTCCAGAGCTCCCCCTGCTGGCAAACGATTTAAAATCTGTTGACCCCTCTAGGCCTTGGCTACAAAAGCCACTATGTGATTCCTTCAGGCCTCAGTCTTGCACTCTCATTTATAAAAGGACAGTTAGCCTTTAACTATTAGCTTGTTATAACAGATTGCTTTGTCATGAGCATTTCGAACACCCAGAATGATAAGATGCAGCACAGGACCATTTCCAGGGAGATTGACAGCCTGCTGAGCATGGCAACTTTGCTTAGTAAGAAATTAGCTTTTCCTTCAGTACCTATATCCAACAAGGTCAAATACTTAGCTTTTGTTTGCTTTATCTCACATATTTATTTAATAAACCAATGTGATATCAATAAGGTATCAACACTGACATCTTAAGTTTCTCTGAAGTGGTTTTAGAAAGGATCATAGAAAAAGGACAAATTCTAATGGTTTTCTACTAGTACAAAAATAGGCATGTCCTGCATGATAATTGAATTTCTATAGAACTTAGTATCTTCCCATTATGTAGGAGAGCAGCCCTAATGCAGTATTACCTATAGTGCCAGGTTACAAACTGTGTATATTGTTTATCTCATTGGACTTAAAAATTTTTCACATAGTAAGCATTTGATGGATAAATGTTAAAAAATCAATTGTTTTGTTAAAAAGGCAAAGCTCTTATATAATAGTAAAATACTTTGCTACTATTTCATTTAGATTCATATTACATGAAGTGGTTATTTACTGAGAATATAGAAAATGGAACTCAACAAGTAAAGCTTCTTAGGAAAATATTTAAAGCATTTGTTTTTAATGAAGAGTGAAGATTAACATTAAAAATGGCTTTTATACATAAGAAAAATCGAAGTTAAATATCTTTGAATTTTTCCTTCTATCGAGTGATCTAATTCTAGGAATTCATATTACATTTAGATCTGACTTCTTACTGGATAATGAAAATTTGTTAGCCCTTTAACATAAAATAAAGTATAAATAAATTCAATAATAATATGTTTTTGTTTAAAAATAAAAGTCTATTCTCAGTGGCAGAAACAATAGGATTTTCCTATAAAATATTCCCCTCAAATAGATTACTACTTGAAATATGACTCAGGGATTTAATTTTTAACACTTAGATAACTCATTTAAAATAGTATAAGTAACATTTTAAGCTATTAATAGTAGTAGAGACCTTATAATAAAGACCGAAGAAAAAATTTAGCAGAGATCACAAGAAAAGTGTGGACAAGAAGAAAGTATCTTACTTATAGTAAAGGAAAAATAGATATAGTCAAGACAAATGTGGCTGATTTCACCATGCTGTCTTAGACAGTCTTAAAGAATTCTATAAAGTAATGGTCCTTAATCCACTTTAGGTTATGGGGCCTTTGAGAATTCAATGAAAAGTATGGCTTTCCTTTCCAGAGGGAAAATGGATATACACACAAAAATTTGCTATCAGTTTAGGGTAACATTGAATCACTTCATGAACAACTACTGTGGAGAGAAATGGAGATATGTCTGAGACTATGAAAAACAAATGACAGTAATAGGCCAGAAGGAAGTCTGTTTTTAATATATATATTTTTTTCTTTCACTTAGAGAAAGCATACCACAGAGTTGAGGATGTTAATGAAGCTTAAATGAATAAGAAACAGTTAAGGATATCTATGCCAGTATTCACAAAGACTTTTTATGAGAAAAAATAATTATATTTGGAGTTTCATTACGTGGACCAAAAGATATCGCGTGACTGATTAGGCTGAGATAAGATATCTGAACCAATATGAACTACTTATTAGTTTTTTTTGTTTTTTTTTTTTTTGCGGTACTGGGGATTGAACTCAGGGGCATTCTACCTCCGAGCTACACCCCCAGCCCTATTTTTTTATTCTTTATTTTGAAACCGAGTCTCACTAAGTTGCGGAGTGCCTCACTAGGTAGCTGAGGCTGGCCGCGAACCCGGATCCTCCGGTCTCAGCCTCCCGAATGCTGGGATTACAAGCGT
>PVLC010013751.1:0-40853 GCA_004027655.1 Graphiurus murinus
TTTTTTTTTTTTTTTGCGGTACTGGGGATTGAACTCAGGGGCATTCTACCTCCGAGCTATACCCCCAGCCCTATTTTTTTTTTATTCTTTATTTTGAAACCGAGTCTCACTAAGTTGCGGAGTGCCTCACTAGGTAGCTGAGGCTGGCCGCGAACCCGGATCCTCTGGTCTCAGCCTCCCGAATGCTGGGATTACAAGCATGCGCCACCACGCCCGGCTGATATTGATGTTATTTAACATCAATATGAATTTTCTATCATGCCTAAAGCTGATCTCACTTAGCTACTGAGACCCTCTAGAATACACGATCACATATCTAGTTACCTGAGTAAAGTTCTGTCAAAACTTAAAGTGTGTTTTCATTTTCCTGAAACCCCATATAATTTCAAGTGTACTTAACCAGGAGTGCAAAGAATGAACTTTAGGAGATGTCCCAGAAATTCTATGGACACAAACCTTTAGGTGAATAAGGGTCTGTGACAAAAGACAACTTAAAAATAACCTACTCCAAACTTTAGCAGAGAAATATATAGAACAATGATCTTCAAGCTTTCTTTCATTTTTAATTCTAAAATTTGAAAAACTTAACTACCTTGTTTATTCTTAGGCTGACATCTGAAGTTTTCATCAAATGCTAAGTAATTTCTAAGGATGTAATTTTCGGCACATTGTAAACATTAATATTGTAAAATAAAACTCCCACATCACATTTTTTAAAATAGAATCCAACAATCTGATATCTATCATTCACTTTAAAAATTTAAGAGCAAGTTATTTTTTAAGTGCTGAAATTTCACAGAATTCCTTAACGTGAAAAAGGGACTCAAATCCTGTTTCTAGCACCAAGTTCAAAGGGTAAAAGACAACAGGGGAAAGGGTAGCCCAATGGCTTAAAAGGTTCTCACACACTAATTTGAAATAGTCCCTTTGTTTGGAACTCTTTGAAGCTTTTATACCCAGAACAACACACCAGAGCAAGACTAGTTTTTATTAGGGATGTAAAAGTACTGTCCACACCTGCATACTCCATGGACCAGCTTCATGTACCACCAGGCATCTGTATATTCCAGTCTCAAGACACCTGGGTACATGGATGATAGGACAGTGAAAAGTCAATATTCTGGCCACAGAGCTGAGTTCTAGTCTCCAACTTTGTTACTTTAGCAAATAAGAACCTGCCCAAACCTGTGTTCCCTTATCTGTAAAATGAAACTGCTCAGCTCGGAGGGTTGGAGAGAGGACCCAAAGTCATCATGCCTGTAAAGCGTATCTCATAAACACATAAGAAGTACTCACTGAGTACTCACTGTTGTCTCCCACACTGCTCATCACGGCTTGCTAAGAAAGGACCATTTCTCGTGACACTGTCTCTCACCCTCCCTACCTGGCAGGGCCCAAACTTCCTATAAGAGAAAAGAGCAATGTGGACAGAAAACTCCTGAAAAATGGACCCAGGTGATCAGTGAGCATGTATTTGCTTTTACCTTCAGGGCCTCTGCAAATTGATGGAGACTTCTGGATCGGGCTAAAAAGAGCAAGACCCTTGCCTCCTGCTAATCTCCAGAAGCCACCTGCTTCCTTCTTCCACCACGCAAAGCCACAAGGGGGCAGGGGCTAGAATAGCCAACGTTTACTGAGTGCCTGCTCCACACTGCACACATGTTAGGAGACTGAATGAGTTCAGAAATGCTACATTTCAAGGGGCGTTATGGACACACTCAAGCAGAAGGAAAAAGAAAAAGGCAAAAGCTAAGACACAGAGAGAGCATCCCCCAGTACAGATTAAATCAGACCACCGCTGGAGAAGCAGCAGGGCGTCATGAACTGTATAACCAATACCTCACGCCAAGTGCAAGTTCATCAAGTTTTGCTAGGGCCTGGATCCCAGGAACCCCCTGATAAGCCCAGGCCTCCTCTGTCCCTCCTCTGTAATTTGCTGAGCAAACCTATTCATGTAGCAGCCATGCCTGGCTTATAAGAGCAGTGAGTTAAAAGCCAGACAGACCTCAGAAATACTGGAAGCAATCCTATATTCTAACATAAACACGGGCTCATGTGGAGGAGTCTTTGGGCACTGCTGCTGAGCTTCTGCACACATTAATCCAATCCTCCCTAGTCATTCCCCGGCACTGCCTGATATTTCTCCATCAATTAGGACTGCCATTTTGCATCTGGTTCTTTAAGGAATGCTGAATGGTATTAAACCCAGTAGAGAGAAAGCATGTTCAAAGCATCAGTCAGCATCCAAGGACAAGTCAGAAAGAGTCAAACACTTGAGGAAAAGGGCAATAAAAGTAAAAGGTACCAATGAGGCAGATGAGGTGGCACACACCTGTAATTCCAGTACTTGGGAGGCTGAGACAGGAAGATCGCAGGTTTGAAGACAGCCTCAGCAATATAGCAAGACTCTCAGCAACCTAGTAAGATTCTGTTTCAAAACAAAAAATAAAAAAGGGCTGTGGGTATAGCTTAGAGGTAGAATGCCCCTGGGTTCAATCCCGAGTAACACACACACACACACACACACACACACACACAAGGTTCCAATGACCTTCAAATTCTCCTTCCTCACTTCAGCACTTAGACCTTGAGGGCTTATGTGAAGACATTTCTAGGTCTAGCAAGGACCCTTCCCCCACTTCACTTTCTCCTCCTCCTCCTCCTCCAACTCCACCACCACCACCACCACCACCACCACCACCACCACCAGATTTCCTGGGAGGCAAAATAGTTGTCCTGATACTTGATAGGGGGCTGGAGGGATAATGCACTTTTATGATCTGGGAATATCCAGGAAACAAAATCACATCACCCTATCTTCCCCTAAAGAGCATGGAACCTTCAAGGTTCAGCAATAAAGGGTTACCGCATGCCAGGCCAATAAATACTACAAAAGGCAAACCAACCACCACCGTGTATTAAATGAACAGCACATTCCAAGTATAAAACCTGAAGATCTCTAGAGTCCTAAGACATAATCTTACCTGAAAGGCAAGATACAGCTAGGTTTCAGATCTGAGAATATGCTGGGCATAATGATGCACACCTGTAATCTCAGTACTTGGAAGATTGAGACAAGATTGCAGGTCAGAGGCCATCCTCAGCCAATTAGCAAGACCCTCAGCAACTTAGCAAGACCTTATTTCAAAATAAAAAGAGCTGGGGATGGAGGCAGAATGCCCTTGAGTCCAATCCTCAGTACAAAAAAAAAAAAAAACCCTGAGAATATGATACAGGAAGCATAGCAGCAGCACATGTCAAGGTAAGGGACAGATTCCACTCACTACCCAGTAGCAGGAAACACTTTGGAAGGACTGCCTCAGCTTGGTTTCAAAGGAACAATCATGTCCCAGGAAGAGAAGGAAGGAAAGAGCTAACCAGGTCCAGGAAAAAGTTATGTGCAGAGCTTGGCTGGTTTGGGGAGAAATCATCAGTAAGGAAGAAAACTAAGGCATTAAGAATTGGTAGTGCATGAGACGGGGGGTGGAGGGGTGACAGAAAGGCTGCAGAGAAAGGCAGGGGCCTGTTTGTAACAAGTTTTATATGTTCTGATAAGAAAGGGAGATGTTTTTCAGGGACTGATAGTGAGCCAGTAACCATAAGCACACAGAAAATTCCAGAAAAACCCTCTTTCCTTATAGATTAGAATGAAAGACTATTTGTAAGGGATTGGACCATAATATTTTAAAAACACTGTTACCCAGAATGGCTTACTGCGCCATTCTGCAAAGCGTGCCCTGCACTCCAGCAGTCGGCTGGAGCGAAGCCCTGGCTGGAGGGAAGCGCTGGCAGTCACGGGGACAAGGCGGCCACCCGCGTCTAAGGTGAAGCAGGAGCCCAGATGTCGGAGCCCCAAGCATCTCACTCTCGGCATTCCACAGCTGCTCCAGGATCCATTTGTGAGAAAAAGACAAATTTTCTTTATTACATTCTTTACTGGGTATCATCCAAGGCTGGGAACAAGGTTGTTCTATAACCCTGGGCCCATGTAAACACACCCAAATAAGAGAGGCTGCGGAGAACGTGCTTCACCAAAGCCTGAATCCAGCTGAGCCAGAGGAGAAAGTGCTAGGCTAAGAACTGCGACTTGGGTCACATGCATGGACCTCAATCCTAAAGGAGATGTGCATGAGATGTGCATGAGGAGAAAACTCACAAGCTTCCCTTGGCTTCTGTCTTCCTGCAGAGGTTCTAGTGCAGTGGCCTTCCAAACTTCATATACTGCTATGGTTTGAATGAGTCCCCCAAAAGTACACATGCTGGAACCTTACTTCCTCAGTGCACCAGTGTGGGAAGTACCTGAGTCCTGAGGGGAGCATTCATGAATGGTTAATGCCTTTCTCATATGAATGAGTTCTGGCTTTCAAGAGTTTGACCACTTCTTCTCTCTTCCAGACATATGTTTGTCCTGTTTTCCACCATCGATGGAGCAGCACGAGGTCCTCATCAGAAGCCGAGATGACAGCACCCATGCCCTTGAACGTCTCAGCCTCCAAAACTGAGGGCGGGCATGGGGGCACAGGCCTGTAACCTTAGCACTTGAGAGGCTGAGACAGGAGGATAACAGGTTCCAGGCCAGCCTCAGCAACTTGTCAGAGACCCTCAGCCACTTGAGTCCCTGTTTCAAAATAAAATATAAAATAGGGTTGGGGGGTACATCTCAGAGGTAGAATGTCCCTGGTACCACAAAAATAAACAAATAAACAAATAAATAAATAAATAAATAAGTAAATAAATAAAGTAAATAAATAAAAATAAAAAGCATTTTCAACCCATTCTTTATAAGTTACCCAGTCTCAGGTATTCTATCATAGCAGCAGAACACAGCTGAAGACATATGTGAACACGTGCACAGGCTTGTCCAGTGGCCTCCCAGCCTTCCACTCTCTCCACTCCAATCTGCCCTCCTCACTGTGTGCTTCCTCTTCCTGCAACAGAGCTTTCAATACACCCTCGTCCTGATCACAAGTCGCCCTGCCCTTTAAATGCCTACAGCCCCAACCTGGTCTCCTAAGTTCATCTATAAACCCTTGCTCACAGAAACCCGGGCTGTCTCTAACCCCAAAATAGCTATCTGTGCTTCTGTCAGCCTAACCTAGCCCTCTACCTCCCTTTAACCACAGCCATTCATATCTGATTATGTTGTATCCAAAGACCCAACTTAAATCTTACCCCCTCCATGGAGTTTACGAAGCTAAAGCAAGCTCCACCTGTGGTTTCCTACTCAGTCCACTGCCAGCCCTTTCTACCACTGCTCCGAACTGTTTGTTTACATCTTCGATTGTCGCTTAACTGATCACACAGTTTTTCCAATCTCTCCAACTATGTTCCTTGGTCTCTCAATTTAACTTAACACACATTTATCAAAGGATTCCTAAGTGCTTAGGAACTTAGTAAGATGCTCTATAGACACAAGGATGGTGCAACCTAGTCACGGCCATTAGGAGCCGATCCACAGAGAGGGGTAAGAGAAGCATGAAGACATTGGCAATGCCAAGCAGAGGAAGCCAAGAGCAGCCTTCAGTGGCTTTCTGCTTTGGGTAATGCCTCCTCTTACTCTATCCTCCCATCTCTGATTCATGAAGACCCAGATGTAATACCCTCATCATCTTTGATTCCTTCAAGTCACCCTACCGGCTGCCCCACTCCCCTTCCCTTTACACACATGCCCTTATTAGCATTTACCTCTCTCACCAGGTCAAGGCTACTGGACGAAGGAGTCATCTCCATGTCTCCTCTATTCCTGCTATGAAGGCAGGAGCTGCACACAGTAGGAGCTTGGTGAGGGCAGGGAACACCATAAAGAGACAACAAGCATCCCAGAGTGATGAAGAGGAAGGAGAAACTGCACCAGACCTACATAAGAGAGGGGGTTGGGGGAGGGGCTTAACCCAGCAACTGGAAGGCAGTACCAAGGTCACCCAAGGAAAAACAAGTGGCTCTGTTGGGCAACAGCCAACCAGCCCAAGGCGGGGAAGCCAGGGTGAGGTCAGCTCTGCGCCAAGCCTCCTGAGGAGTCTGAACAGCCAGAAGGAGTACTGGCTCCAGGCTTCCTGAGCACGTGGCCTGGGCAAGCCTCAGCTTCCATACCTGTGCAGCAGGAGAGGAGGACTCTGCGGCTCACCGGAACTCCGTAAAGATGAAATGGACGAAAGCCACCAAACGGCGGCAGCGCTGGGTGCAAAGAAAGCACTTGAAGAAGGCGCTTTTGGTTGTGAAACAGACAAAAGCAGAGTAAGCAGAAGAAAGGGGAAGGGGACTGAGGACAGAGGCCTAGAAGGCACCAGCGCAGGAAGGAGAGCTGCAGGCCGCGGCCAGCATCCCCTCCACAGAATTCTCTATACTTCCCTGGTTACAGCGTCCACCGCAGTAAAGTGCAGGGATTAAGCAGGCACGGTGGCGCATGTTTGTAATCCCAGTACTTGGGAGGCTGAAACAAGAGGACGGAAGGTTCAAAGACAGGCTTAGCAACTTAAGCAAGCCTCTCAGCCGCTTGGCAAGACCCTATTTCAAAGGTAAAAAAAATACAGGTTTAGGGTGTGTCACTTGGACTTAGAATGCCCCTGGATTCAATCCCCAGCATAAGAGGAAGGAAAGGAGGGAGGGAGGAAGGAGGGAGGGAGGGAGGGAGGGAGGGAGGAAGGAAGGAAGGAAGGAAGGAAGGAAGGAAATTCAGGGCTTGGTCTGAGCCACTCAGCACTCTTCTCTGGGCTTGGTGGCATCTCAGCATGGCGCTCTGCTCACACAGAGGAGCCATTGATGAGAACTGGTGACATGGAGAAGCCCAGGTGGGAGCAAGGCACATGGGCAGAGAAGAGGGTGAAGATGCCAGCATGGCACAGGACAGCTCTTCCCCCTGGGGGCCATCCCTCCCTCGATCTCCCAGGCCCACTTCATCCTCCTAGCGTGGGAGTCAGGTCCCAATGTACCTAAGCCATGTCTGTCATCACCAGCATTGAAAATACTGCCATCCACGGCCACCCTAAGGGTTGTCACATTGAAAATGCCTTTCAGCTGGGCACAGTTACAGCAGTGCACATCTGTAATCCCAGGACTTGAGAAGCTGAGATAGGAGGATCACAGGTTCAAGGCCAGCCTTAGCAACTTAGCGAGACCCTTAACAACCTAGCAAGACCCTTAACAACCTAGCAAGACCCTGACTTGAAATAAAAAGGGCTGGGGGTGTAGCTCAGAGGTAGAATGCCCCTGAGTTCAATCCCTAGTACCACACACACACACACACACACACACACACACACACACACACGCTTTTCAGGGCATTTTCAAGACAACTTGGCATGGAAATCTGAGTAAGCTTTAGAGCACATTCATTCTTCTCATTCCAGATAAGTTAAAATTCCTACCAATTCAGAGGAAAGAAAACACAGGACCCATTTCGGTATTATACCTCCCTTGCTTTTACACAAAGCCATCAATGTTTGAATCACAACAATGGTCCCTCAGAGAATTCATTTTGCTGATCTGAAATGTCCTTCACATTTTAAAAATAAAAGCTTCCTGAAGTGGCCTCAAGAAGTCCAAGTCTAGGGCATCTCCACTTAAGTCTACTGTAATTGACTTCCCTTGCCGCCCTCCCCACCACCCACCCCACTGGGCAAACATGCCCCCTCGCACATCCATTCATTCATGCCACTCAGTGCAGACACAATTCCTTATTTAACACAGACCTACTAAGCATCAGGTACCACCCCTGGAGGTGGGAAAAGCCCCCCACCCCCATCACTCCACCTGCAACTCCCTTGGCTTCCAAAGCAACCACTAAATGCCATTCCCAGATAAGAGCTGACTTCAGTCAAGGCGGCTGGTACACAAATAGCGTTGGCTTATTAAGGAGCCACACAACTGCTCTGGAAACAGAAGGGGGAGGGGCGATTTCCAGTTAGCCACAGCAATGCTCACCTTAGTCAATAACAAATATGTGTTTAATATATCCAAGGCAGCTGCAGCAATCCCTAACCACAGAAGAACACTCAAGGGCCGAGGATTCCTTGCTGAATTTAAATTTTAAAAAAGAAAGAAAGAAAGAAATCCCCACATGCCCATGTTCTGCTGTAAATCCTCCTAAATTCTAATGCTACCATGGAGAGCTAGAAAGATCAGCCAAGCCTTTTCTTCCCAATTGGCCTTAGTAATTCAGAGAAGGGCTGTGTTAAGAGCAAAGCTCTCCCAGTAGCCAGGGCTCCCTGTCCATCTGCGTCTGCTGCCTGTCCAAAGCGCAGCCCCTAATGTGACAAGAAGAAGCTCAAATTATGGGTGAGACTGCACTTTCAATTCCAGCCCCAGCCTGTGATTACCCACAACTTCAAGTCGCCCAAAATTACCGCTGGAGCCTTGAATACCTCCATTTTATTCCATTCCTAGAACAAAATTCTTTTTTGGAAACTTCCATAAGAGATAAAGGAACAATGGCAGAAAAAAGCCTAGATGATTTCATTACCACGAAAGAAGAGCTGGTAGACATGCACAATTTAGTTTTTTTTCTTTTTTACACATCTCATGCATACCTCTGCCACTGTATTCTTAGGTGGGACAAAATTATTTTTTGCAATTACAAAAACTCAGAATCTTGAAAATTCTTGCCTAATTTAGTTTTTAAACCACTTCTGTTCCCATTCTTAGAGATGGAATCTGAGAGTGGGTGAGGGACTCATGAAGGTGGGCAGTTATAACCGGTGGTTCCAGGAAGAACACAGTTAAATATTAATCTGCCAAAAGTAAGTAAGCGAAGTTACTCCATGTGATGGGTTAGTGTTTGTGGATATAATTCCTGTACTTCTTTCTATAATGCAGTTCTATACGAGGCTCCTCAACAGAGGAATATGGTAATTTATTTGTTAAAACATTCTAGTTTATGTTTTAAAAGTCTTTGATTTTACCTAACAGGTGAGGCTCCCAAAAGTGTCCATCATGATTATGTTAATCAAATAACTTCAAATACAATAAAGGAACCAACTATTAAAAGGAGACTTAAATAAATCCCTTTTGTAAAATAAAAATCCTTTTGTACCTCAATTACTTATCTTAAATTACCTGGTTTTAAGATCAGATTTTATATGCTAACTTCTCCTAAAATAGAGCATTCCCCACTTAGCTTCAATACTGAAATCAAAATGCAACAAATCTTATATTTTCATTGCACTAACTTCAAATCCCCTCTTACCCATACTTGATGCCCTTCACCCACAGATCAGCAGTGGGCAAGAGCCCTCTCAGAAAGAAGCAAGTCACAAATTTAGAGGCATAGAAACAAGTCGGTTTGCAATTTTCCTGACTTATATCTCCACACATTTGTCCTGCTCCATTTTTCTTCAAAAGTTTCCTCTCTTTCTCCCTCCTTCCCTCTTCATATTTACCCAACAGCTCCCCTACAAGGTCAAATAAAATGGTTTGTCTTTCCAAGTTACAGCCTAGACTTTGTAAAAATCTTGAAGGGTCAAGTTGGCTTTTATCTACTTAATTTTGAAACAATTAAAATGGCCAACATTATTATTATTTTTTTTAATCACAAAGCACTTTATCCCCAAGTAGCAGCTAAGACACAGTGTAACATTCTAGGATCCTCGGGTTTCCACAGCAGGCTAGCCTAGTGGCATACGTGCCAATGAGTATCAGAAGGGTTCCAACAGACTGCATTCTGTAGAGTCTAAGACCAAAGGGGCAAAGCCTCTGAGATGCTTTTCCTCAGCAGTGCGTACTTGAAGCGATTTATAATGTAAGGTAAAGTACACTTTTGAAGTTGGCCAGATCTCTTCTCATCTCAGAGCCAGAAAGCTAAACCCCTAAGGAGTGGTATTTGCCACTAATTGGCTCAGGTAAGCCCATTCCCTCTCTGGGCCACCAAATTCCTAGTGACAGGATAAATAATGCCTTACTTATTCAGACAGAGCTTGAAATCCAGAGATGTCAAGAAATGTTGGAAGGTCACACTACGAGTTCGCATAGGATGAAGCAAGACCAGACCCCAAATCTCCTGGTTTTACTTAAACTATACAGACCAGACCCCAAATCTCCTAGTTTTACTTAAACCACTCTGTCTCCTACTCAACACAGGGATAGATGATAAAGACAAAGCAAAAGACAAAAATGCAAACACCAAACACACACACACACACACACACACACACACACACACACACACACACTTTTAACTGTTACCCCTCTGTCTTTCTGGCTCCTATTTCTGAAAAATTAAATATCCTGGACCCTGGAGACATTGTTGCAATCGTGACTCCATGACCCCTATTATCCTCCAGGCACAGTTAAACTGTTGCTTACCTTTCTCCCCATATACAGTCAGCCCTCTGGATCACAGGGTTCTGTATCTAGGGAGCCAAACAACTTGAGATGACCACTATGGGGGGCAAGGGGAAAAGCTGTGTCTATAGCAGACAGGTAGACTTTTTTTTTCCTATCTTATTCTTTAAGTGATACAGTATAACAACAATTTGCATAGCAATTACATTGTATTAGGTACATTTAAGTAATCGAGAGGTGAAATAATATGGGAGGATTGCGATGGTTATATGCAAATACTATACCAGTTTATACAAGGAACTCGGGCATCTGTGGACTTTGGTATGGGGTAGAGGTTCTAGAACCAATCTCCCACTGACCAAAGGATAAAAGACCGTGGTTTCCCTGTCCCACAAAACACACATGTATACACACATGCACACACATGCTTCCATTCTCGCAGTATTATAAAACTTCCTTTTTAATAGCAAATGAAATATATGCCAGAGCTGAATGATTTACAATACAAGAACCTATTCAAATGTTAAATACAGCCATAACTCCTCCCAGAACCAAATCTGACAGAACAGAATTTATCCTCACAGAGAAAGTTTTTTTTTTTTTTTTTTAAGACTCTATCATTTGACAAGTAACATTGTCATATTTCTACCACTGCATAATCACATAAGGAAAGCCCCAGATGTCATTCATGTACACAAGAGGGCAGACTTAGGGTTCATAGGGACCCTTTTTTCATTTGCATTGCTAACAATTTTTGGAAGAACAAGCAAAATGTTGTATGCAAAAGGACAATGGACAAAAAGAAGTGTTCTTTTTCTATATTTAATAACCATGTGGGATAATCAACTAGTATTCTTGGGTCTTAACCAGCAACCATTCTTGCCACTATTTGAATCTGTAGAGCATGAAGCTAGGGCATAGTCCTTAGCATGGAATCCTATTACATTATCGTCCTTCCGGTGCCAAGCTCCCTGCTCTAGCATGTTTCGTCCTGCAGCAACGCTAATGATTGACTACTCTCCATGCACACTAGGTACACTGAGGTTCCTGTGCTGTTCTGTCTGCCTGGGACTTTCTTCTGACTATCCTAGCAAGCTCAAAGTCATCCTTTGAACAAACCTGCACAGTGTACGTAGCTTGCAGGAGTGGTTGAATGTCTGCCCCTAAAAGTCTATAAGCTAAATGCACAACCTTACAAGCTCAGCCAGAGGGTGACACGCGCCACAATGTAGCAGTTCAACTACTGTTCCTCAAATTAAAAGGAACAAAGTCTTCCAAAATATATTTAATGAACTGGCTTCTGCCTACCACTCTCCAAATATCAACATCACAGACAGATGCCGTTAATGTCAAATATATTCCAGAGTGGAGCAGCAAAGCCTCATCAACACAAGCAGATCCTGTGAGGTGGCTGTATCCCCCAGGTGTGTCGACAGCAGGCATGTGGAGCCCTGCGCTCACACAAGCCCATACAACTTCCTCCTCTCTGAGAATCTCCAGTCACAAAGACACCTTCCCCGTGTTCATGGGCCCTCTGGAAAGCCAGCATCCTGCATCAATGTCTTACTCTACCTCTACCATCTATCCTCCCTCCAACCCACAAGACTTCATTGGTGCCTTAGGACCACAGCAATACACTCTCCAGGATCAGTGTTCACTAGTCAGGGCTCAAAGGCAAATGCAATGGTTATTTTCATTCCAATCTCTTACCCCTTGGCTATACTGCACCTATGAGAATCAATCTATAAAGCCTTAATAGTAGAAATAAAGCTTTATGCTGACCATTTTTTCCTAGACCACAATAATAACTCCCTAAATATGCACTATACACACGAGTAGGGTCACAAATGGGGTCTAGCAGATCTCCGAGTTTGAGGAAATTAAGTAACTCGGGCAGGTTTGCAGGCTCTACACATAAGTGTAATTCTACAAGCTGAACTGGGCCTTTTAGAATGCAGTAAGACCTAAATCTTGGTGATATTTGCCCTCTTTTTTTTTAGTGCCAGTACTCTGAAATGGGCAGTCTCTTCTTCCACTATCTCTTACCTTCCGAGTCTTTCCACCTCTGGGGTCAGCTTTGGTAAGACTTGGCTATTGTGGCAAAAGAGCTTTGTTCTTCAAGGAAACAGAATTATCTTCTAATTCTGCTGGAAGAATCACAGACACTAATGACTTAATACTGTTAAAAGTGCAGAGCGCATCTCAGACACAAGTGCAAGCACACATCGAACATTATGTTGACATCTGCATAAGGCACATACGAGGATCAGGGCAAGAAACAATGGAGTTGATTTTAGAGATGTTTTGAAGCAGTGTGATTTTTATGAAATCTGTGCAGGGTATGCAGTCGAAAACTCAAAGGGGGAAGTGTGAATCACAAACTGTCAGGGGATTTAAACTTAGCGTGGTCCAGTGTCAAGGGTCGAGTCTGTGGAAGGTTCCACCTTCCCAAAACATATGGCCCTTATGTATTCAGAAACTGTAACTGAGTTTTTGAGAATTTCACCTAACACTCTGCAGTTTAACTAGTTCCAAGTTGTCCAAATGACAGTATAGATGGCAGAGGCCCGTCATCTAAGCATTTGGAATCCACTCACTAGTGCAAACACATAACTGGATATCAAGAAGTTAGGCTCCTGAGCCCTAAAGATAAGCCACACAGGCTTCTGTAGCACCGGTCCTTGTGCTTTCTTTATTGGAGATGAAATAGAAAACTAGTCCCCCCTAGTGTCCTGTAGGTGGCTGAAGGATGGAGACACTACAGGACACACCCTCCTGCCTCCCACATCAACTTCAGAGCACAGCTAGGGGATCCAGAACCAGAGACAGACGCACTCCTGGGTCTTCAGGTGAGCTGAGAAAACCTTTCATTTCTAAGGCCCTTCCAGCGGTGGTCTAAAAGCTTAAAGAATCTGCAGTATCTCGCATAAAAACCTTAGTCCACAACCCAGCCCACTTCACTGAGCCAAGAAGATCCAGGGTCACAGCAACTACTGTTCACTGGATACCTCTGCAGATGGAAGTCTTTCCTTTCCAAGCCTTTCTGTCCTCGGAGGGGGATTTTTTTTTTTTTTTTTTTTTTTTGGTCTTTCCTCAGCACTCTCAAAAACCTTCTAAGATCTAAATCTTAATGACTTCTGCCTCCCCAGAGGAGTTCGCTTCCTTTCCTGGAATGGAATTAACAGGGCTAGGCTCGATAAATATGTGTTCTCCTCAAGCAATTTTCACTAAAGGAAAGCGCCCTGAAGAACGAAAGGTACCTAAGAGACAGTGTGAAACCCTAAGGCCAGCTTCTTTCCGTTTTTCTCCCCTCGGTGAAGCCCCAGCATGCCCAGGAGTAAGTAACTCATTCATGTCACCCATTTGTGAGAGATGATAAAAGAAATCACCACTGGTTCTTTTCCTAATTTAGAACCTTCCCTTATCTTCAGTCTACCGAAACTGATCTTGAGGTGGGAAGACAGGAGCTGTAGGGAGGAAAATTAGCCTTAGGTGACTGCTTGCACAGTGAATAAGCACTTTGGGTCTCCACCTGTGTCAGACAGAAAGTAGCTGCATTTAGTCACGTGATGCAGACGCCCCCACCTGCACCTCTCCCTGCATCCCCTTAAAGGAGGCAGGATCCTGAGTCCTCTCACCTCTGTCTGTCTGTCTGTCTCTCTCTCTCTCTCTCTCTCTCTCTCTCTCTCTCTCTCTCTCTCCACTTACATAAGACCCTGTAAAACTTCCTGTGACATTCACGGAAAATGTAAGCTGCTATTTTGCTCCCTCAGGAGATCATTTTAATGGGCCGAGTGACAAAATTCACGGATTCGGAATTCAGCAGAAAGCTGCTCAACTGAGGTACATTAGTACAGGGACAGAAAGGAAAAAAAAAAAAAATCCATCCCCATTAAACAGGGTCACCCGGGGGGGAAGGATTGAGTGTGTGAAAGACAATCTGTTCCCTCCGAAGTGACCCATTTAAAATCTGATTGTTCCAGGGGAAGCTCATAGGTTTGATAGATTTCAATCGGGCAAAGACAGGCTTGTAGAACTGAGGTTTCTTAGAAGGAACCTTCAGAAGAAAGTAATAAGGCAATGAAAAAAAAAATAACTTGAGGGTGCACAAACTTTGGAGTCCTCCCTCCACCCTCCAGAAGCAGTGACATTTACAACAATGTCTGGATCGTTCTTTACAAGTAGCTGTAACTCAACAGACAATGCTGGTTGGGTTTTCACCCGCCAGATCCTGCTTCCAACCAACCACTCCGTCTTAGAGAGGGACTTGCCAACTGTAGCTGATCACCCCCAAACTGGCCTCTTTGCAGCAAGGAGCTAAGAAAAGTTCTTCACAACATCACACCAGGAAAGACAGGTCAGTTGTGCAAAGAGAGAGCTGTCGTGCAAATACTACAGGTCGAAGCCCAGGTGCTCAAGGCCAACACACGGAGGGAGGAGAAGCCAGGGCGCCGGCACATCACCTCCTGGTGTTACCGCGAAACTTCCTCCCTTGCTCCCCGACAGCAGCCGGTATGCTGAAGTGCCTGGCCAGCCCTGAGACAAGTCTCAGGGACATCGGAGGTTCGGGGTCCTCCAACTCTAGTCTCTCCAGGGCTCCCAGGCAACAGAGGGTATGCTCGCTCTCGCTCTCCTCTGCTGGCATCCCAAGCACAGCGGGTACCAGCCACAGGTTCAGAGAACTTGTCCCGCGGCTCAGTAGAACCCCAGGTTTCTTACCTTGGCCGTCACAGCCCCCAGGCAGAAGAAGACCGCGCAAGAGCTGGGTGGCGTGCAGGTGTCGCCGCCTAAGAAACGCAGGGGGTCCGGGTCGGGGTCCAGGCAGACGCTGCCCTAGTCCAAGCGACTGTGCCAAGCGCAGACTTCGGAACAACCCCGGTTCCAAATGCCGCAGGGAGGGTCCAAATCGCCCAGGCTGTACCCGGTCCCTTCTTCCTCTTTCTCCAGGGCGATTGCTCGGAGCTGCTCCCAGCGCGGAGGACTCTTCCAAGCCGGGGGCGCCCCGCATGAGCAGGGGCCTGGGTCCGCTTTGGGCTGCGTCCCGGGAGCAGCCGCCGGGGCCGGGTCCACCTCCTGCGCTCTCAGAGGCTTCGCCCCTTCAGGGCAGGGCCTGGCCGCCACGGGCCGGGCAAGGCGAGCGCGGCCGCGCCCCCAGCTTCGGGCGCCCGGGCTCCGGCGCAGCGGAGGGGCAGAGGGAGCCGGGCCGGGCCGGGCGCCGAGCGCGGCGGCGGCGGCGGCGGGGGGGGGCTGCAGCCGGCCGCGGCGCCTCCTCCCCCCGGGCCTGCGCCGCCCGCCCGCGGCTCCGCGAGGAGGAGGCGGGAGAGAGGGCCTCGCCCCGGCCTGGGTCTCGGGGCCGGGGGCGCGGGGCCGGGGGAGGCGCTCCGGGAAGGTCACCGGAGCGGAGGCGAGGCGAGCGGAGCGCGGCACGATGGGTGCGGGGAGCCTGGGCGGGCGGCCCCGGCCGCGGGAGCGCTCGCCGGCCTCGGCCGCCGCCGCCTCGGAGACACGCCGGCTTCCCGGAGCGCCCGGTGCTCGGAGCTGAGCGGCCGCTGCAGCCGCCGCCGGCAGCCGGGCGCCGCTGGCCGGAGCCGCGCGCGATCCGCGGTCCGCGATCCCCGCCTCCCTCCGCTCCGGCAGGCGGGGGGCGCCGCGCGGGGCCGGCGGGGGGGCGCGCTGGCGGCGCTGGGGTCCGGGCTCGGGGCTCCGGGCTGGCCCCGCCGCTGCCGCGTGCCCAGAGCGCCGGGCTCGCTCAGCAGCTGCAGTGACTGTGTGTCTGTGTCATGTCTGTGCAGCTGGGGGGGACCGCGAGCAGGGGCCGGGTTCCGAGCGGGGGCGGGGCCAATGCCCGCCTCGGTGCCCGCCCTCGACCCCGTGACCGCGCGGCCGACCAATGGCCAGCGCCGCAGCCGCGCGGACCGACAGCCCGCCCCGGTCCGGGCTCCTCCCTCCGGCTTCTTCTGCTCGCTGGCACGCAGGAGGAAGCAACACCCGGAGCCGGGATCCCGGGCCGGGTTGCGATGAAAGCGTGCGCGCTGGGAGCTCCCCGCCCTGCTCCCCCCACCCGGGCCGCTCCCGGCCGCCTCGGGCTTGGCGAGCCTCGCGGAAAGAGGGGGAAGGGAAGCGGGACCGGTCCGCAGCTGCTGCTGTAGAGACGCTTGCCGGCTGGCAGGGCCGTGCAGCCTGCCCACCCCCCTTTTGCAAAACAGCTGTCTTGGGAAGTAGGAAGTTTCCCTGCCTCCATCTCTTACTGGGGTCGCGTTTCTCTCGGAGGGGTGGGAAGGGTATTGGGCAGCCCGAGGCTTCAAGAAGCCCCGTTGAAGGGCTTTGGAGTCCGTATCCAAGAATCCTGTTGAAGGTTCCCTATTCTTTGGGGTAGACTGCATTTCTGTACCCCCCCACACACACACACACATACACCATGCCCTCCCCGCTCTGCTTTTATTCTTGCTCCTTCTCTCCTGCACAAGAACCCCGCGCGCAACATCCCATTGAATGGACTTCCAGCTCGCAGTCCTAAGGACGAGGTTGGAGTGCCGAGTCCTCCGAAACCACGGAAGGAGTGGGTGAAACTGGCTCGGGTGAAGGAGGAGGGGGGTACGCGTGGATGGAGGGAGGGGGCCTTCTGCAACAGAAAACCCCAAGGAGGAGAAAGCAGAGGCGCGTAGAGAAAGAGGACGCGTAGGGATGGACTACTCCGACTCGGAGACGGAGCTCCGGGCGCCCGATCCAGTTCCCGGTTTTTTCCTTAGCTTGGTCCCAGAGCTTCTGGGGTCCCCTTCCCCCCCGGGTCCCCACCTCTATCGAACCCCGCGGGCCGCCAGGTCTCTGCCTCCCTTCTGCGCACCCCTCTCTTTGCTCCAGACCTGAGACTAGGCAGCGGGAAGCCCACCCGAGTTCTTGGAAGGGGCGGGGTAAGGATGGGGAGTAGAGAGGTACGTAAGAAAAGGCCGCCGAGCTCGGGCTGCCGCGCTGACCACACTCCCCCAGGTCGGGCTGGGGCCCAAGGTCTCCGGGGATCTGGCCCCTGCGGGGTTGCGACCTGGCTTCCGCCTAGGTAACCCCCCCAGCTTTTGCTCGACCCAGCCGGGACCCTTCCCCCCATCCCCGCCCCCCTCCAGCCTGGTTCAACCACGACCCGCACCACTAGCAGCGCGGGCACTTCCCCGGCTCCCGAAAGCTGTTTACCTAATCTCGGTGGCCGACCGAAAAGAAGGTAGCGGTTGCACAGTAGCGTCCCCGGAGAAGAAGTGGAAAAAAAAAAAAAGGCCTTTCCTTGGGCGCTTCGGGATAAGTTAACTGCAAAGCTGGGGTCCTGCTGTCTTATCTCTGCGGGGATGAGTCTCGCCGTGCACGTTACAGGGATAGGAGATCCTATCTGTTTTTGATGCCATTACCGTGTCGGAGAAGAACATTATATGATAAAATATCGTCCTAATATCCTAGAGACCATTAAAGTGTCAAAGTTTAATGCCAAGCCTTTTAGCTCCGAGGCAGCTCAGTTCTGCCTCTGACGTGCAGCTCTATTCTAGTACGCGCAGAAAGCAAGGGGATCATTTTTATTTTTTGCGGGCCGAATGTCCTTCCCTACTCTCTCCCTCCTCCGGCAACCCAACCCCCGCCCCGGAACCGGGTAAAGTTAAAGCCAGAATTTGTGCTTTCTTTTTATTTATTGCTTTGCTTCACTTCATTAACGGTGTAAAATGCATTATTACAATACATTAGCATATTAATAAGAGGAAGGGAAGAGAGATTTGAAATTTACAAGCAAAAGGAGAAATAATTGAATTGCATCAGAAACTGAAAGATAAGCTTGAGGGAAAGAACCATCTCCATTATAATTACCCAAGTGTAGTACATTCTCTAGGTCTTAGAAAAATAGGACCACAGTTGGGGAGGGAGGCATATTCACGCTGGTCGGTAAGGTACCTTGAAAATATAATTCCATAGTAGGGGATTTCACAAAGATTTGCTTGCATGGATTAATAAGCACCTGGAATGTGGGAAAAACTTTGCTTTATCAGTTCAAGGTTGCAGGGCTGAAATCAGTGGCATATACATATCTACTGCTCTACATGGTAAGAATGTTGTGGAGTTGAAATATTCCACAAACTCATCCTTTTAGTTCATTCATACCATGTCAAGCCCCACATTAAAAAAAAAAAATCCTTTTGAAAATTATTAAGCTCCTAAACTCCCTAGTCAAAGCAACTGCACTCATATATATGATCTAAGATTGGATGTGGTTGCCTAGGAATTATAGCCCTTTGACACAAACCAAGATATAAATGTCTTAGAAGGATTTGAGCTGTGGCATAATATAGTATGGAGAATGCAGAATATAGTATGTATGGTAATAGATCTGTAATTTCTAAAGAATCTGCACAGGTTTTGCCAAGAACTGAGAAATTTAAAAACATTGCACCCTTTAAACCAACTATTACCTATTTCTCTCTACTCAGTTATTGTACCTGACAGTGATGAGATTTAGAAAGGTCTCTTTTTATGAGTATTAGGGTCAAGAGAAGACCTAATCCTAAGAAGCCTGAGGTCTTAAAACAGCCACTAGGGGGCCCTAAAGTCATCTCTAAAAGGAAGCGGGGACAAAACATGCTCTCACCTCCGTTTTTTCTGTTCTCATTTCTGTGTACCTAATGGAAACAGAATCTAAACACTTAGGAACACAGCATAGAGACAAATCAAGCTGTATGTTTTTAAAATGACCATGAGTCCAATTTTGACTCTTGAGTCAAGAATTTTGTTTCCCAACTCTTTTCTCACCTCCAAGAAGAAAAAGGAAAGAACAAGAAAGGAGCATTGTCTTTATTGGGAGGACAGGATGGACAGCACCTTAATATTTTTGCTATCTTAAAGTCAACCCAATTATTTCTACCATTCCAAACAAGACCAACTCTTCTAGGATTTGGGGAGTGTGTTCAGAATATTTTACATGTTCTTCATGAGCTAGGTAAGTTAGATGATTGAATCTCCATGGGGGATATTTAACAATCTGTACAGCAAGGTGTGTACAACCTGTACATCTGCCAACCTTAGTGAAGCCAAGCCGGCAATAGAGGCACAAACATTGAAACAGCGTCCCAGAGGCCCCTGCCAAACTTGGTGAAATGGTGGTGGTATTGGTGGAAGGAATGGTGGTTCCTGGGGGAACGGCAGAAGTAGCTGGTGATGTGGGTTGCAGTGGAAGTGGTTGGGGGAGCTTACCGCAGGGGCTACTAACCACTCAGCATGGAAGGGTTGCAGTGGCTTAGCAATAATGTTATATGTGTCAAAACAACTAAATATCAGGTCTGATTCTCCAGAAAGCTGCTCAGAATGTTTTCATAGGCTTCAATATCTAGCAATACAATTTTCAGGGCTTTGGAATCCTTAGCACTCATGTAATATCTTTCCCACATTTTACCAGCAAGTAAGGTCAAGATGATCTTTATGAGGGTCAAGAATCAAACCACATTCAGGTTACACAAGTAAAGAGAAGCCTAATTTGCTTTCAACAAATGCCGGGGAACTATCTGTAAATGGTATTCTATTTAGAATATCAAGTGAAAAGTTAAGCATTGGGCATGAAACATTCCTCTGTCATTCAGGCCAATAATCAAAAGACATTCCTGAGCAAAACAGAGTCCCTCCATCGGGGCTAAGCGGGGAAGAGGCCACTTGCTAGCTGAAGAATTAAAGCACATTGCAAACGCCACCAAATTAACACTAATGGAAGTGTGATTTGAACATAATTTAACTGAAAACAAAGCAAGAGCAGAATTAAGACACGAAACAGCGAATCAGAATGAAGTCTTTCTTCATGGAGTGAAATGAAAAATATTTTGTGTTTGCAGTATCGTGTTCATTAAGCAGGCTGGATACAAGTATTCTCAAAATAGCATTTTTAACTTCCGGAAGACTTGCTACCTCAAACCTCAGAGCCAGCTAATTAGAACAGATTTGGCTCTAGCTGGAGGATCCCATTGTCTTTAGGAGAGAGGGTTTATTCACTCACCGGCTGTGAAAGTCCATCTGAGTAAAGCCTTGTCTGGGTAGAGAGCTCCCTGATCACCTTGTGACAAAATGCTGAACTGGGAGGCAAAGCCCCTCTGGAGACTGGAAGGAAAGATCAGTGCTAACGAGGTCAAATTAAAAGACAGAGCCAGCTTTGCTGCTCAGCTCCTGGTCTCTAAAAAGGAAGGGGACCTCAGGCTAGTGGGCATAAGACCCCCAAGATAAAAATGACCAAAATAATCCAAATATGAGCAAAGCCACCAAAGTCTTAAAGTAAAAGATGATAGTGTATAGCTTTTGGAGGAAATAAAAGATGATAGCATATATCTTTTAGAGCAAAGAAGTCTTTTTCCTCTCCTCCGTCTCTATTTAAGAGAACTATAGAGCAGGACATCGCAAGCCTTAATGTGCAGACAGATCAGCTCAGGATCTTGTTAAAATGCAAATAGTGATTCACCAGGACTGGGGTAGGGCCTGAAGTTCTGCTTTTCTAAAGAGAGCCTGCCCATGGACCACACCCTGAGTAGCATGTAGAAAACCTTTGTTGGTATTTGACAGGATCCTTTCATCCCTTCCCTCTGCCCAAGAGCATTGTGTTAGTTAGGATCCCTCAAAAGGCAAATCTGTAGATAAGAGTTTGGGGGGTGATTCCAGAAAGCAGAGTGCTATAGTTTGATTTGGCCCCCAACATTAATGTGCTGAGACTTAATCCCCAGGATGACAGTGTTACCACATGGAGCCTCTGGGGTGATTAAGTTATGAGGGCGGACCCTCATGGGTGAAATACTTGGCCTTTATAGAAGGGTTTATAGGATCAGGTTCAAGCTCTTCTGCTAGGACACAGTGTTTGCCATGTTTTGATCTTCCTCCTTCTACCATGTAAAGATACAGCAAGAAGGCCTTCACCAGACACTGGATCTGCCAGGGTCTTGATCTTGGACCTCCAGGCTTTCCAGCAAGTAAATTTCTGCTCTTATTAAACTACCCAGTCCAAGGTATTTTGTTAAAGCCATACCAATGGACTGAGGCACGGGATGAGGATGAGAGGAAATGAGATCAAGAAGAGAGGCAGGCTGATAAAGGGTGAATTAATGAGGAGTCAACGTGGGTTAATTCTGTGTAGAAGAGCGCTGTCCAAAAGAACTTCTGTGCAATACAGATATTCCAAACCTGCCCTCGTCAATATGGTAGCCCCTGGCCACGTGTGACCATTGAGGATTTGAAATGAAGCTACTGGGTCTGAGGCACGGATTTTTACATTGTAGCTAGTGTAAAGCAATTTAAATTAAAATAGCCACATGGGGCTAGTGGCCACTCTGTTGGATACTACAGATGCAGAACATAACTGAGAAGTGTCCTAATGGGTCAGGAAACCCAGAGGAGTATTTATTTATCCATCAAATCTCTCCACTTATTGAAGGGTACTCCTGGGAATTGACTAGTTCCTTGTACTTTCTCAGTGCTTCCTCCTGGTCAGAGAATAACCCCAGCAGGGAGTTGCAGGTGTTTAAGGCAGGAAGGCTTCAGTGTACACAGCCACTGCCCATCAAAGGGAGAAGTGATCACCAAGGCAGTCCCAGGAGAGTGAGGAAGGCACTGACAGCATTTGTTAGAAGAATGCTCGGAAGCCAGGGGTAGTGGCGCACACTTGTAATCCCAGTATTTGGGAGGCTGAGACAGGAGGATAGCAGGTTCAAGGCCAGCCGCAGCTACTTAGTGAGGCCCTCCGCAACTTAATAAGCCCCTGTTTCAAAATAAAGAATAAAAAAAAAAAGCCAAGGGTATAGCTCAGAGATAGAATGCCCTGGGTTCAATCCCCAGTACCGCAAAAAAAAAAAAAAAAAAAGAATCCTGGTTTTATTTTCAACATGATAGCCTGATCTACCTTTGATAAAGCTAATCAATGCATTCCATGTCCCTCACCACTGTCACTGGTTCAAGGCTGAGGATACAACCTAGGCTGGTTCAATCGAGGTGAATCTCAGGACTCCCATTTGGGATGCTGGACTGGTATTCCTTCAACTCCTGGACCATGTGGTGTACAGATGTAAAGCCTACAGCTGCCACAGCCATTTTACCACAAGGATAAAGCTGACGCTGAGGATAACGGCACAGAAAGACGGAAACCCCAATCTCTATCACCTAAGGATCCTTTGTGCTGTAGACAACAAAACACCCAGCTAACCTTAAATAATGCTTATCTCACATAATGAGAAATCTCAAGGGAGGCAAGTCCAGGTTTGGTACAGCAGCCCAGCAATTTCGTCACGGATCCGGTATCTTTCTAGTCTGCCATTGGGCCAGCGTTGGCATATTGACATTCCATGTTTCTCCTGGTCACAAGATGGCTGTGGCAGCTGCAAACAGCATGTTCTCAAACTGTCATCCAAAGCTGACGGATAAAAAAGCTGGCAAAAATAGCCTTTTCTTTTGTTCATATACTTCTTATTATGATTGACTTGGGCTAGTCATTAGTCATCTTGTAAAGTTGAAATATTTTGGGGTTTTGTCAGCGAAGAAGTAGGAGAAGGAGGAGGAGGAGGAGGAGGAGGAGGAGGAGAAGAAGAAGAAATAGTAGTAGTAGTAGTAGTGGCTCTTGGGTACCAGCTGATGGTGTCTGCTGCAAGACCCTTTATGACATTATTGAGTCACTAAATAAAACCCACCCCAAAACGCATCTTAACTCTGAGCTCCTCACTTACATGAGCCAATAAATCTACCTGTAAACGTACCTATTGTGTCCAGCTTAGCTGGAGGTCCTCTTCTTTGCATCCACACAAGCACCCTAAGCAACAGGAAACAAAGACCCCCTGCCAAAAGATTCAGACTCACCAATTCTCACCCTCTCTATTCCCTGATAAAATGATAGCCGATCCTGCAAGGGTAGCAGGAGCTCCCTCTCCAGGAGAAAGTGAAATCCCACTTTGGAAATCATTTGCTGTTTTATCCTTGGTGTGAAGAGAGAACTCGAATGTTCCCTGAGTGTGGAGCTGAGGTTCCCGCCCACACTCAGCACTCAGAGGTACTTGTTCTGCCCACTTTCCTTGGCCGTTTATCATTCCAAATCCATGCTAAGTCTGGGGTCCAATCATGAGGCCTTGGGCATCTACTCTTTAGCCATCCTCATCCCTGCCCTGTAATTTCGGCCAGCATTCCATCGTGAGAGCTGGAGCCTGCTTCCAGAAGCCCGGCTTTATGGAGCCTCGGTAGATCTACACTCTGGCAAGAATCTGACCCGGGAACTGCTCTTGAATCAAAGTTCTGTCACCACACCTTTCCTCATAATGGCACTTGGATCTTTGGCTTTGGTTTTTGTATGTTTGGGCTTGAGTGTGCTACATTCACTGAAGTGGAGAACTTCAACTAATGATATCTGTATGGAGGGGACAGATCACTGTATTCCAATTAAACTACACAACCCAAGCCTTAAATTGGTCTCCTCTTTCATGGGACTCAGGAGGCTGCCTGGAAGTCAGGGAGGGGCTATGCTGATAGTGTTTTATCCAATCTTGCCAGAAAATCAGAGATTCCTCATTTTCAAAAATATGTATGGTTTTAATTGCTCGCTGAAGATTATTTTTAAATTGTAGCATGAGTGTTTTAGAATTATGTGGCCCATGGTTTATGGAGTAGCTATGATTCACACATTAAAATGACATCCTTCTATGGGATGGGAGTAGTGGAGAGGGGGAACTGAGAGAAATATGGAGGTGGTTCCCACACCCATTAGAGGGTCTTCAAATCCAATTCAGGAGTCAAAGCATTGATGTTGTTGAGATGAACATTAGATAACAAAAGAGTTGTCATTCAGTATTCTTGAAAGTTGCAGAGAGGAGGACTACCAGTGCTACAAAACTAGAAGAGAGAGATTACCGTGGTCCATCTGGTTCTTGGAAAACTTAGAAAAGGAAGAGGCTCTTGTTGTGAAGATTTGTCAAGATGTGGCCATATGTGAAGGGAAGGAGCTTCAAGCTTTGAGAAACAGCAAAGATGTTAAGCATAAGGTGTGATTGGCTAAGGTGAAGCATTTATTTAAGGGCTCAGAGAAAGGAGATCTAAGTTAGGTCTAGAATTACTTGACAAGTAGTATCCAAGTCCCTACTGTGTGTCAGTTACTATGCAGACCATTGAGAATCTTAATGAAAATAGAGTCTTAATTCCATCAGTGGCTCATAGTCAAGTAAATAGGAAAATTCTGAACTGTTTTTACACATCATTCAGTGTTTTTATCAATCCCTGATTCTGGTCTATCCTACCTTCAAAATGTCTTTCAAATCCATTGCTTTTGCTTCATCCAAACTGTCACTGCTTTGACTTAGCCCAGACCCTTATCTCTCACCTGTAATATTGCAAAACCAGTCTGCCTATCCACAGCCTCCTGAAACTCACCTTTTCCTATTTTTGAGTGCTAACCAAATTGCTTCCACGAAATAAAAATGAGAATTTTTCTTGTTAACTTCTACTTCTTATTTATTCTACTTCTTTTCCAAAACTATCAGTAATTCTTGTTTGACTTTCCTATATGAGAATCTGGGACTCTAGCTCCAGCCTGGTGTTTGTAAGGCATCTAGGAAGTAAGCATAGGGTTTCTCCGTGGACTCCAAAAAGTAGAGAAAAGAGAGAACCCAAAATCCAGAGCTTTACTTGCATGCCCCAAATGAAGTATGAGCCCCAAAGTATGTGGGATTGAATATAGAAGAAGAAGAAGAAGAAGAAGAAGAAGAAGAAGAAGAAGAAGAAGAAGAAGGAGAGGAAAAAGAAAGGAACAGTGTAAAATATCTTAGTGGTGATTTATCATGGAGTTGCAACTTGCTAGGCATGGTTACACATTGGCTAATTTAATCATACAAAACCCAATAAGGTAGTTACTCTTAGTATCATCATAACCAGAATAGAAAACAGTCGGATAACTTACCAAAAGTTATACAGTTAGTAGTAGTAGGGCTGGAATCCACACACAAGCAGTTTATTCCTAGAATTTGTGTTGTTAACCACCATGCCATATTGCCACTGTAAAGTGGAAAACTAAAACAAACTAAGGAGACCATAAAAAAGGGTAAGAAATGACTGCAGAGCTATATCCATGAGCCACTAAAATAAAGCTGTAGGGGCACTTTCTATTGTGTGGAGTACTGGGATTTAAACTTAGGGGGCATTCTACCTCTGAGCTACACCCAAGGCCCTATTTTCTTTTTATTTTAAAGCAAAGTCTCACCAAATTACCAGGCCCTGCTGGTCTTGAACCTGAGGTCTTTCTGTCTTAGCATCTCAAGTACTGAGATTACAGGTGGGTGCCTGTAATCCACACCTGGCTACAGGGGCTTTTTAAAGGTTGCTCATACCCTTGACTACTAGTTAGAGAAAAAGTGGATAAAGATGCAAGCTAAGCCGGGCGTGGTGGCGCATGCTTGTAATCCCAGCATTCGGGAGGCTGAGACCGGAGGATCCGAGTTCGCGGCCAGCCTCAGCTACCTAGTGAGGTACTCGCAACTTAGTGAGACTCGGTTTCAAAATAAAGAATAAAAAATAGGGCTGGGGGTATAGCTGGGAGGTAGAACGCCCCTGAGTTCAATCCCTAGTACCGCAAAAAAAAAAAAAAAAAAAAAAAGATGCAAGCTAATTTCTTATGTTTTTCTCTTTCTATGTGTAATATATGTATCATTCACCATCTCATTGTTTTTAACCCCTAGTCATTGATATATGCCTCTTGAGTCAGCTATCCTGGTTCCTTCTCAGAATCACCGATCCAGCTCTCCATATGTTCAATTCTGCTCTTTATTGCTCATTGTAGACATGAATTTCTCTTTCTGTTTCATTTTTCATTCTTTTCCTTACAATCTTTGTTTATGTCATCTGTCTCCCTTTTAATTTCATTTTCTTTTGTCTTGACATCCTGACCTTTCTGCTCCAGTTTTCTCAATGTCAAGCAGATTCTAAATTACTTTAATTCCCATAGTAAATCATCTTGAGGGAATTCCTCTTGCCTTGAATCTTCCAGATATTCTTCCTTCTCCCTTATTCTGCAGTACTTTGTACTGGCTGTGCATGGTTGTTGTTTCCTGCTCATTTATCTTCAAATAAGAACAAATCCACCTACACCTAGTGTTTACCAACTCACTGGGCTGATGGATTGTCCTTAGCCCAATTCTTAGAGTGGTAGTTTTGAACTATTTTTCAAATCTACAGCTGAACAGAAGGCTGGTATGCACAAATAGCTCCTGGCCTAAAGTCCTCTGTCTGGCCAACTTGTATCTTGTGTGGCTTTGCTAATTGAGAATGCAACTTTCCTGTCCCCACCCCTGGCTCTCTGACACTCTGAAGAAGTGAGGTGTGCAAAACTACAACTCCCAATTCTCCCTCTCACTGTGCTTTCCTTTTCTGCTTTCCTCGTGGGAACTCCTTCTCCCTGATTCTGTTGGACGAAGACCTAGGGTTACTCCCACAGAAAGCAGGTGGTCCAAGTTATGACAAAGAATCTATCCGTGAATTTCAGGTTCTTGCTGCTTTTACTGGTCCAACAACTGTGTCCTGTGACCATGAGCTTCTCCATCTTACCAGCAACTATATAGTAGGTGGGAACGATAACTCAACTGTTAGACCCACTTTCCCATGTTAGCATATTGAGCAGCTGCTTCTTTTTATGTGATCACATGAATACTTTTAGCAGGAAATCATGAAAGGCAAAATATGATTGGCCAACACTAATTCATGCTCATGAGGGAGAGGACTGCAGCTTAGTGTTCTCTTGTGCCATGGTTCTAGGGCTTTGGTTTATAAGCAATAACTTCTCAAGAATGTGGGTTTGTTGTTGTTTTGTTCCTTTGTTTTTGTTGCTGGGGTTTTTTTTGTTTGTTTGTTTTGGGTTTTTTTTTTTTTTTTTTTTTTTTTTTTTTTTTTTTTTTTTTTTTTTTTTTTTTTTTTTTTTTTTTTTTTTTTTTTTTTTTTTTTTTTTGTAGTACTGGTAGAATCCAGGGACATTCTACCTCTGAGCTCCACCCACAGCCCCGATTTTCATACTCTATTTTGAAACAAGGTCTTACTAAGTTGTGGAGGGCCTCACAAGTTGCTGTGGCTGGCCACAAACCTGCGATCCTCCTGTTTCAGCCGCCTAAATTCTGGGATTACAAGTGTACGTCACCATGCCCAGTTTCTGAGGAATGTGTTTGATAACTCTAATTTTAGTGAAAAGTCTGTGGTCCAATTTCCCAACAGAAGCAGACTAGGACTGGATAAGGTATGGGAATTCAGACAATTGTCCACTTCAACAAAGCTCAGATTTGAAACAGGTAGACCATCAAAGCCAGCAGAGCACCCTAACTGAATTGTTGCTTCCCATTGAGACTAATGCTATCATGAGTTAACATTTTTTCTGCCCAACATAAGTATAGTCCATGCTGAAAGCTGGTGGAAAATGTCTCCAGTGGAGACATTAGAGTTTAGACTGACATTAATTCATTCAATTGGGGTTAATAGAGGTCCTACTCTTCCAGATTGGTGCCAATCATGAGCAGAACAGCCACATTCTTTTTTTCGTGGAGGATACCATCTAGTCAAAGAGAGAAACGTTACACAAGCAAACTCAAAACAGATGCATCGTTGTCAATTGGGAAAAATGCTACAAAAGAAATGGAGGTGCTAGGGGAAAAAATCAATGCTGGAGTTCAGGACAGTCTTTGTGAAGAAGAGACATGTAGGCTGAGATATAAAGTAGGAGTTATTCAGGCAATTTGTGAGGACAAAGAGTGTTGCAGCTGGAAGGAACAGCATGTGCAAAGCTACAAGACGGGGCAACTCTACGTGACTGAGCAGCTAAATGAAGGCCAGTAGAGCTGGAGCTTACTGAGTAGGGCGCAGAGTCTTGAAGAGAAGAATAGGACATGAACAGCTGTTTAGGGTATTTAGGGGAATCAACAAGAGATGAATAAATGGGTTGGCAAGTAGCGGTGCGGTCCCATTGAACTTAGCACGAAGTAATGCTGATCTGAGTCAGCAGAGTTCTGGGACTTTCTCCAGCAATATTCGATCACTCTGTCTTTCATTTTTGCTTTTGCTAAAGAGATGCAGGAAACCCAGCTTAACCTTTTGCGAGGGTCCATCTGGTGCCCTTAACTCTGCATTTCTCTAATCCTTGCTGAGAGACCTACTCAACTTCCTCAGAGAGCTTAAACCATAGTCTGCAACTGTCCTATGCTACACATAGGGTGATGTGAAAACTGCCCATTCTTTGACCTAAATGGGTTAGTTTTTTATATTTTTCTTTTTTACCCCATCCATCTCCATATCCCTCTCCCTCCCCATGGGGATGGGACCACCTTTCAACAATTATGGACTTGCTGGAACTACCTCAAATCAGTTGAGCTTATATTTTGGGAAACTCATGGCCCATCCCAAGATACTTTTAGAACAGCCATGGTCTTAATTTATAAGGCATTTGCCCAAAATATCCACCTGGACGTCTCATCCAGGAAGGCCTCAACTGTTAAACCGATAACTTCTACATATGACATTTTTAAGCCTTCCAATAGAATGTCTGGGGTTGGTTCTTAGGGCTTACTTAATCTTTCCTAGTTTCACTAGAAACTAATTTCCTATTGTTTAGACCTTGGTAGAAAAATAGATGATTTCGCCACAACCCTCCCCATGGAAGCAATATTCAAGTTACAGAAAATAAAAATAATTATGTCTCCTTGTTCAGTCTTCCAGACTAATTTAAGTCCCTGAAACTTTTTCTTCCTTAGGTCACATATTTAAACCCTATATACTTAAAAGGCTTTCAAGGGTGAGTCTTATTTACCAGGGCAAAAGCTTCCTAAAACAATAACTGCCTCAAGGACAATACCTTGCAACTTTATGGCACTTAACTTTTTTTTTCTTCCCAGTGCCCTTTTTTTGCACACACATTATTTTATTTTATCCATTCAGTGACTCTTTGGATTAAAGAAGATGACTGTGATTTACTTTCTGACGAAAAATAAATAAAGCAAAACTCATCCTTGGTATATTCTGATGGAGGTTTAGAGTCCAGCTGGATCCACCCACATCACTACGTCTGCCTCGGAGAGCTGAGCTGCCTTGCTCCTCCAAGGAATGCCTTAGCCTCCTATTAAAGGTCATCCAAGGATAATAATAGCCAACCTTTCTCAAACATTAATATGTTTCACACGCTGTGCTCCCTAAGTGCTTTATATGCATTTTATCTTTCAACCCTCATGACAAAGGAGCTGGTTCTATTATAGTTCTTGCTGTTCAGAAGAGTAAAATGAAGTTCTGAGAGGTTAAAGGATTTTCACCAGACCCATAGCTTGGGTACCAGAGGCTTAAGACCTGTGCTCTTAGATATGATGCTATGCCACCCAAGAACCAGCTGAATAAATCTCAACTCTGTGCTCATTGAGAAACTCTTGGTGGCAAAGGCATTGTCCCATGGAATGTTCCTATAGAATGCCTGCTTTTGGGAAAGTCTCTCAAAATGTACTGCTGACAATAACTTCCTTTCTTGGAGCAAAGGATTTGTTTTTAATGCTGTTTTTTTATTTTTGGGTTTTGTGTGTGTGTGTGTGTGTGTGTGTGTGTGTGTGTGTGTGTGTGTGTGATGTTGTGCTTTTACTTTTGGTTAATGGAAAGATGAGTCATAGTGGAAATCAGCAAGAGTCAGGAATTAGATCTGTCTTGGAATGCTTGTTAGGAATCAGGGTTTATTTGAGGCTTCACCACACGTTTGCTTATGTGACTTTGCATGTATTGCTTTATCTCTTTGAGCCTTGATTTAACTAATTGTTAAAATGGAAAGAATCATAGTAAATTGAGGGATTCTGGTGAGTGTTGGAGATAATACATGTGGAAGTATCATTGTAGTATGAATGTGTCCCTCCTCCTCTTCTTCCACTTCCTTCTCTTCTTCCTTTTTCTTCCTAGACAAGGTCTGAATATCCTATATGACAGGGGGTGGGGGTATAATCCCCATTATTTTGGTGTTCATGGGAGGCAGGATCCCAACTTCTGACTTAGAAACCAACGTAAAATATGTAATCAACCAGGGCTCTTGATTATGACCAACACATATTAACTCTGTGTGATTAAGCACAGGACTAATTTACAGAATTATCGGGAGGTCTGAAGAAACAGACTCGAGATTAAAAACAATGGCCAAAGCCAGAGTGGGGAGCTGGCCCAACCAAGAAGCCCCCGTGCTGCCACTGAGAACTAGATTCTAGAGTTTGGCACTCCAGCCACTTCTGTGTGAAGAACTAGACCTTGCATCTAGCAACCCTAGCACACAACTGCTCCGTTACGGAGCCTGCTTCTTGGTGTGATCTCCTTCCGATGGAAGGAATGAGGCCACATGTCTGAACCAGTTTGCAAAGGAACAGATTTCTACCTTAGGAAGAAGGTGGAGTGTTGGGGTTGGGTTACTCAGACATTATTGGATGTTCAAAAGGTAGCAGGCAGCCAGAAAACATGACAATATCCAGTTATCCATCATGGGACTGACATTCCCTGTCTGCACCTCTGGCAGCTAGAACATGAATGTGTAACCTAGCCTGAGCTAATCAAATGAGATTGTTCCTGGTGGCCATGGTGCAATTTAAAATTTTTCCAAGGATGATGTGCCATCTTAACCAACTCTCTAAGACAACTGACTTTGTTGAAGTTTTTACTTCTTTAGCTTTCTTTAATTCCTTCCTTCCTTCCTTCCCCCCCACCTCTTTGTGTGTGTGTGTGTGTGTGTGTATGTGTGTGTGTGTGTCTGTGTGTGTGTTTTACTGGGGATCAAACCCAGGGACTCCCACATGCTAAGCAAGCACTCTACTTCTGAGCTACATCCCCAACCCTTTATATCTGTGTGTGTGTGTGTGTGTGTGTGTGTGTGTGTGTGTGTGTGTGTGTATGTGTGGTACTGGGGATGGAACCCAGGGGCCTTTTACCTCTGGACTACACCCCCAGACCTAGTTTTTTAATATTTTATTTGGAAACAGGGTCTCACTAAGTCTTTGAGTGCCTCACTAAATTGCTAAGACTAGCTTCGAACCTGTGATCCTCCTGTTTCAGCCTCCCAAGTACTGGGATTACAAGCATGAGCAAGCATGAGCCACCTTGCCTGGATATGTCTTTTTTTTCTTTTTAATCTATCTATCATCTATTTGTGGTACTGGGGATTGAACCTAAGGACATTCTAACTCTGAGCTACATCCTCAGCCTTTGTTTGTTTATACTTTGTGTCAGGGTCTCTCGCTAAGATGTCCAGGCTGACCTCAAACTTATGAGCCTCCTTCCTCAGCCTCCTGACTAGCTGAGATTACAGGTGTGCACCACCACAGCCAGCTGATAGCTTCCTTTAATTTCTATATTTTCAAGCCTGATTTTTGCTTTAAATTTTTACCTGTATTCTGTGAGCTATGCATCCAAGAACTCATACTAACAGGTGGGTTTCAGGTAAGAATTGTCTGCTAGAGAAATGATAATAATCTGTAATTGTTTCTGGCCTAATTAAAGCTGTGAAAATCTGGCAGTCTGAGGTCTACGGTGGTCATCCTGAATACAGTTCTCACTGAAAGTTTGGCCTTCGCTGATATAGAACAGTCTAAAAGGGATTATTGAAATAGTCTGAGATACTTTAAGTAAGAAATCCAACAAAGTCACAATTTTACCCCCACACATGTAGGATGAAGAGGGGAGGGCTGCTAAAGCCTTCTAGCTTATCAAAGAAACTTCACAAGTATTTGCAGCCTTTATAAAAGTGACAATGTCATGACAATGTCATCCTATATTTTATATTTTGGCAGAAAGTAATTAAAACAGAGAAGACAATGGCAGCTTTTTCAGGGGTTAAAGGTGATTTTTCTCAAGCTGCTGAAAGGATCTCAAGTCTGAGTGTTTTACAAGATTCCTTTGTTAGGGAAATATGTTTACATGGACAGCAGCATCACACAAAACTGTCTGCTTCTCTACAGCAGAGGGAAAAAAAGGGAACATTTATCTCCTTTTTCTTGAGTTCTCTTTCATCAGAGGTGAGAAGGTCCTGTAGCTTCCTCCCTAAGCAATGAGATCATACCAGTTTGCCGGAAAGGGAGAAGAACGAGATGAGAAGCTTAAAACTTACAACATGGAAAAGAGAACAGCAGAAAGAAAATGCTAACGATTAAGACGTTAGCCAGTGTTTTGCCTCAGTGACCCTAGTGGGGTTTCTTCTGGGCCCTAATCTTGTTTCTCTTTGAGGACAGGCTGTCTCAGGGTCAGAAGTTCCTCTTCAGGTGGGCTGGCCCAAGCCGGTAGATATAAGATGACTACCAGAGTGATCCCCAGACAACCTTGGATTCCGTTGCAATCTAGTTTCCATGCTAAATGAGACATCAACTGGCCACCATGACCGAAAAAAGAGGTGGCACCTAAATTTAGAGAACTCTCCACCTATTCCAGGACAATCTTACCATAGACAGTGCTTTGAGAAAGACAGTTTAGACCCATTTTCATTGGTAAAGAAATAATAATTTAGTGACTATTACATTAGTGGAGAGCAATTTTCTGATGTTTTTAAAATATGGGAACAGGGTTATGAAGCTATTGGATATCCAAAGAGTAGAATTCAGGGACTATTTATTTATTTATGTTATCCAGCATTGGGCTTTCCTTCCCATTCCTGTCTATACCATGAAATTCCTAATTTATTTGAATTAGTTAATTAATAGTATTGGGGATTGAATATAGGGGCTTTCTCCCTCTGAGCTACCCCTAGCCCTATTTTATACATATTTATTTTATTTTGAAAGATAGTCTCCCTAATATACAGAGGGTCTGGCTAAGTTGCTGAGGCTGGCTGTGAACCTGTCATCCTCCTGTCTCAGCCTCCCAAGTACTAGGATTATAGGCATGTGCTACACACCTAGCTGAAATTCCCTGTTTAAGGGCTTTGATGGAATATAAATTCACCTTCCACAAGGAAGTTGACCAGAGGCAGATATCCTCTTTCTCTGGCAGCTAGGACATGGCCACTTTGTTGAGGCTGACCAGTTAAAAAAGTCCAAGTGAGACAGGTGCAATTGTTCAGATGTGGTAGTCTCCTAATTACACGAACTCAGATTGATGTCCTGGTCAGTGATCTCAGCTCCCTAAGCCCCCTTATTTCCTGCCAGTTCTTAGCATGGCATTCACCAGCATTTCCTTCCCCAAATGACCTTTTCTTCCTATCTTAACCAGATGGTTTCTGTTGCTTGTAACCTTAACCTTGTCCAATAGAAGTGCACAGTGCCTGAAGCTTGCCAAACAAGAGACAACCAGTCAACAGTAACTGTCCTTTTTCTTATTTGGTTTCTGATTTTTATTAACAGATATAAAAAGCCTCTTTCTATCAAGTACAATTATTTTCCATCTGTTCTACCTAATCATTCTAGTTTCCTCTCTGTGGAAGTTTCCATGCTCTTCTCTGTCAGATTTTTGATACTAACAAAATCAGAGGTTTCAGAACTAACCAGAAATAGCAGTTGATGTCTTTGATATTTTGGACTACAGATTTTGGCTGGGTAGTGTAATCTAATCTACCTTTAGCTCCAACATCCAGAAATTCTACTTGAAATTTCAAAAGTCATTTTGAACAAGACTTTGGAGAGTTGTCACATATTTTTAGCATCACATTATGCTTTATTTTCTATGTGAGGGCTATATGCTTAGTGACTTAATTAGTTAATTTATGATAACTACCTGAAGAGTTATGATGGGTCTAAAGAGACAAAGTATCATTGGTAAAGGAAATAAAATCATTAAATCATGAGATACCTGCACTCCTTGTTTTCTGCAGCCATGTTCACAAGAACTAAGATATGGAATCGACCTACATGACCATCAACAGATGAATGAGTAAAGAAAATATAGATATTACTCATCCATCAAAAGAATTATAGCCTGTTACTTATAGCAACATGGATGGAACTAGAGGACATTATGTTAAGCAAGGCACGGAAGGAAAAATACTGCATGTTCTCACTCATTTGTGGAAGACAAAAATGTCAATCCCACAGAGAGTGAGTGGGATAGTGATTACTAGGGACTAGAGAAGATAGGGTGGGGGGCAGGGGAAATTGAGTAACAGGTACCAACATAAAGTCAGATAAAAGAAATAAATTCTAGTGTTCTACAGCACATCATGGTAACTATAGTTTATAAATTGTTATATATTTTATAAAGAATTAGAAGAGAGGAGTTCAAAGGCTCCCAACACACAGAAATGAAAAATGTTTAAGGAGATGAATATTTTAATTACCCTGATTTGATTATCACACATTGCATAGAGGTATTGATTTATTACACCATACCCCATACATATATGCAATTATTATGCACCAATTAAAAGAGAACAAAGAAAAAGTCACTGGTAAAAGTGAAAAATAAATTACTATCACTTTTGTTGAGCCAAGTGCCTAATACAATGATAACCCCTAAAAAAGCTATAGTCTAATTGCTAAAGATGTGCTGCTATTTCTCAGTACAGACTTTCCCAGCCAGGGAAATGCATTCTCTCTTGGAGTTTTAAAGGGCATGACCCAGATTTTCAGTCATGATTCTGTATCTCTAATATCCCCTTTTCTAGCCCATCTGCACCTCAGGAAGGCCTTAACTATTTATTCTGGCACCTTTCTCACTTAACCTCTTCCTACTCTATTTCCAGGGAATCAGAGAGAAAAGAAGTGGAGCCCTAATGGTGCTGGTAGTTTCATTTGTTTGGGGTTTGTTTTCATGAAGGACTTAGATGTTTACAGTCTGGGCCTCATTAAATTTGTAATGGAATGGACTCTTCCAGCCAGGGGGTCCTAAGGCCAGTTTGGTGTGTCCATTACCTATGGCAAGTTTTTGGTTAGTTGCCATAAATGTACACCCAGCAGGAAATAACCTGAGGCTGTGTTTCCAAAACTGTTGCCTTCACCATCACCCCTAGCCTGAACACCAGGTCTTTGTGATTTTTTTAATAGAACATTTCTAGCTGATGCTGTGTACCCTTGCACTGAAAGAGATCCCAGGAGGCCTGATTATTCTGTACTCTCTAAAGCAGAACCCATCTGCAAGCTGCTTATAGGCAGGCCATGCAGTAATTCCACCATGTACAGAGGGTGCACTGCCTGCTGCCAAAGGCATTGGCCCTCCTTCCCTGCTGGCAAAGTCCCCAGCTCTGATGGTCATTCTAATTAGTCTAAATCCACCATCGAGGCACAGTCCCCTTGCTAGAAATTGTTTAGAAATGAGGCTTGATACAGGTCTGGTCAGTGAGATGTGAGGAGTCTGCGGAAGCTTTGAGGGGTAGGTTTCACTACTGACAAAAAGAGATAATGGAAGAGATGGCCCTTTCCCTTCCTTCAGACATTGTGGTGTTTGCATGCAATGCTGGGAAAAAATGGCAGCAGCCATCCTGTGACAATGGTCTCACCAAGGAAAAGCCAACAAATCCAATACTGCGGATGGTTGAAAATGAGAATAAAAGTGAGTCCTTGATGATGCCACTGAACCTTGAATTAATCAGCTCTGAAGTCACCTTACTTCAGAGTGCTTGCAATTTGCAATGTAAAATTTCCTAACTTTTAGATTGGGTGAGTCACTGCTTTCTGTTATTTGCAGCTGAATGCATCCCAACACTCAGATCTCAAGAGCCATTCATCCTGGCCCCTCGATTCCACGCCCCACCTCCAGTAGAGGAGTGGTCATGGTTACATTCATGGTTTATCATGCCCTTCCATGTATAAAAGTCTTTCTTTCTGGTAGCGCTCTGTGGTCACCTGTCTAGCACTCAATAATTACCAGTGATATATGGAATACTCAACACCAAAGTTCTAACTGGAGATGTCAAGGAATTTAGTCATAGAAATAATAACAAGCACTTATTTATGTTTGCTGTATTCCAAGTACTGTTCCAGATGCTTTGTACCATGTGTTTTTTTAATATACTTTCATTGTACACTGTGATTGTGCATCATTCTGAAGTTCAGAGTGATAGAAACATATGCACATAGCACTTGGTGAGTTTCCCTTCAATCTCATCCCCCACCCTCCTCTTCCCTGTCCAAAATATTGAAGTTGGCATTGATAATTTTGTATATGTACGTAGCATTATTTGAAGTGTTTCCTTCATTAAGTCTCCTTCCCCCCCTCACCCCATACCACCTTCCCCTAGACCCTCTCCATCATTCCTCTCAGGTTTCTCCCCCTTCATCTGGAGTCCCTTTTATTTCTCAATTTTTCTCTAGTTCCCATATATGAAAGAAAACATGACTCTTCACTTTCTGTGACCAGCTAATCTCACTCAGCATAACATTCTCTAGTTCCATCCATTTTCCTGCAGTGATATACTTTTGTCTTTCTTTACGGTTGAGTAAAATTCCATTGTGTGTATGTACCACAGTTTTGCAATCCATTCTGTACCATGTGTTTTGAGAAGTTTTGCTGTTATTAGAGAAACAAAACAGTGGCTTGAGGGTCAGAGAAGGGTTTTGTCAATAATACTCATTACATTTCTCAGCACCAGACCTACACTCAAAAAAATGTTAGGAATATTTCAGATTTTAGTCCTTGAATCATCTACTCAAAGCCTCCAAGCAAAATTATGATCTAAAAATCCAGCCATTGGTCTGACCTCATGTTAATGTTGCAAAACCACAGCAAAGAATTAGTGGTATCTGAGGGCAAAAGAAACACAGAAGAGAAATCTTCATTAAGACTTGCCAAGATGGCAATCATTCTGTGTCCATAGAACAGAATTCAAATGGTTCTGTAATTAAAGTCTCCTATAATTCATTTATTAGCTCTGGAGGAGGAGGACTTGACCTCCACACCTGACCACCACTTAGGCAACAAATCTGGTATCCTCTCTAAGAGTGAGCAATTCAGCTATGTTTCCCTTCTTGAGAAGTTTAGAAACACTTATTGGCCCTTGTTATCTCCAGTTCTTCGCCTGACAGTCACTCTTCAATCCACTTCAGTAAATCTTCTGATGTGACTACTTCCTGGAAAATAGCTCTTGCTAAGGTCAACAACAACCTTCATTGTGCTGGACCCAATTCTCATTTTACACAACCACTTAGCAGCAGAGATGGTGTCTTCTCTACTTAAGTATTCTTGGTGCCCAGTCTAGTTTCTGGCACATAACAGGTACTCAATCATTATGCAAGAAAGAATGAATGAATGTGTGTTCTATGACACATGAATCAAGTAACAATTCTAGAATCAAGTCTAGAATTCAGAGGCCAGGATTTCTGCTACTAACGCACAGTTTGATAGAGCTTGATACAGGAAGACTAAGGTGTGTAATTTTTTGCACTTTCTAAGGAACAATGAAACGATTACAATAATTCCAAAAATATTTTGCTTCCTTGTTTTTATAAACAACTATATCCAGGAGTACATTGAGATTAGGACTCACTTCTCCTCCTCCTCCTCCTCCTCCTCCTCCTCTTCCTCCTCCTCCTCCTCCTCCTCTTCCTCTTCTTCTTTTTCTGGAATAAATTTTTCACCTATTCTTCTAAACAAGTGTCATTGTCCATCAAGAAAGTGAATGATGAAGTAGTCTCAGAAAATATCTCTCCCATATTTTTGTTTTGGTTTGGTTTTCACAATTTCCCCCCAGATCTCCCAATAATTCTTGGAAAGAATAATTAAGTCCTGAATTTTTGACAATGGAGCAGGAAGAGAAAATCTGTTTTTAAAAGCTCTGTTATCTATCACATAAACTGCTAATTATTGCAGTGTACCAAATAGCCCAAAGTGATGAGTTTCCTTTGTAGAAATGGCTTAAAGAGCCAAGAGCTGGGCCAAGAAGAGCCAGCTAAGTCCCATTACTAAAACCAAAGTAGAGCCATGATATCCCCATAACTTCCAAGCTCATTACTTAGGCAGAAAATCAGGTTCTTGTGTCTTTGGGAATTTTTTTGCACTAATCCTCATACAACTTCAGACAAAAAATAAAGGCAATAGACTTCACCACTTCTTTTGAAAGGATTGGGTTCACATCTTTGCCAATCTTATGAGAAGGACAAATGTTAGTTTGTTCTAGAGTATAACTATGCTTGGTTATTAATCCTCTTTATATCTTTATTTTTAGTTTATGAAGGCACCATGCTAGTATCCAGGGACCATACATAATTGGGAAAGCTATTCACTGGGAGCCTCCAGAGGCCAAGTAGCTAGAGAGGGCTTCTGAATGTCAATGGAAGTCATAGCTTGAAAAGACTAACTGAATATTAGATCCTCAGATGGATGAAGATTGTTAGCTGGAAAAGGGATTTGGAAGCCTAAGAAACTGGGACCAGGTTTGAATGCAATTGCAGAGTGGGCCTGGGAAAGAGGGTCAGACCAGGTAACTGGGTACTCAGGGTCCAGGTTGAGAGAGAGAGAAATTCTCTACCTAGAAATGTTTCTTCTTCACATCTTGGGGCATTGGTAAGATGCTTTCCTGCAGCCAACTCAACCATTTGGTAGGTTTCACTCCACTACAAAACCAATCGAGGGAAACAACTGCTACCTGACTGATTACTACCAATTAGGCATCCTGGTTGCCTTTAGAATTAAGCAAAAATTTGTCTGATATCTGCTGGAAACATATTTTCTTTGGGAGGTTATTGTCTCTCCAAAAGACAGATATGCTCTGGAATACATTTCCACCAACTAACCCAACCCCTTGTATTCTTTAAACACCAGGATAGCCATATAGTAGCCAAATATGGACACTATAATGGCTGAAATTTAGGTTAGTAAATCAGGATATCTCAAAACCAGGCATATTCTCAATTGATAAACTATTCTTGGTGATGGTTTTTGCCGGGAGGAGCAGGAGTCGGGGGGTCCATCGACAGGCAGGGAAGGAGACGAGGTCGTGAGAATACGCACACCAAATGTAGTGATGAAGCGTATCTACTTTATTGTTCACAAGCAGCTGGTTTTATACATTTCATACAGCAGAGAAGTACATAGAACAGGGAAGTTTATGGACAGGTCATCTGACAGTTTGACGATAGCAAACTTGTTTTGTTACAAAGCAGTGTTAAAGATTAACGAGGACAGGCCTGTATACATTGGTCTAAGCTAGGGAGTTTTTTGTAAACCACCTGTTATTTTTGTCAACTATAGTCTGTCTTTATAAATGTGTCCTGTGAAGCTCTAGAGAGACACTGTGGGAGTTGGCAAAGGCTGCCTGTGCTTAGACCCTATAAAGGGGTGCCAGATACCCACATTCTTATAGCCTTTTTTACTCATAGATATGATTGTAGACCTAAATCTCTTTGGCTTAGCTATTTTGTTCTCTATATCTGTGTGTTGAGGGAGAACATAAGGTTGATTAGTAACTATATATGAATTACCTTGCAGAGCTTGTTTACTGACTAATGTTTGTAAATGATCAGAGAATTCTTATGTTGTTTGTCTGAAGGCACTGTTTTTTAGCTAACGTCAAGAGGTTGTTATCTGACTGGTCACCACCTGTTTTTAAGAAACTTTCTTTAATAATAAGTGTAAAAATAAGACTTGAAGTACCCAATGTTCTTAGAATATACTATAATGTAAAGCAGGATATGCCATGTATCCTTTCTTGGAAGCGTCTACTTTGCAGGATTCCATCAGATCAAGCCTTGCTCCTGATCCAACTGTTAAGGAGTTGTGGCAGGTTTTTATTTATGAGGACTCTCTAAACTCCTATCACACTTTTAAAGAAAAGGCTTTAGGGAAATCTGAATGTTCACAATACGGACTAATACAGCTCTTGGCTTTGAAGTTCTCAAGAAACAGGGAAAACACAGGAGTCCTCATGCTGATGATAGACCAGGCATTTAGGAGGATCTTAAGACATGTTGCACATGGCTAGAGGAGTCTAGTTACTTACTAAGACCAAGGAAGGTAAGAAGGGTTTGAGAAGGCTAAAATCACCCCAATTGGTGGTGGGGGAGGAGGAATGGGCATCTCCTAGTACTAAAGGAAAAATTAGTCCTAAGGTCCAAATGTTCCGGTATCCAATGCCCATCCTAGTACTCAGAATTACCAATTGGTGGAGTACAGCTTCAGGAATTTTAGAAACAGCAACACCCAGATATCCAAGTATGTTATTGCTTTTAAAAAGACCCATAAGATTGTCAGCCCCAGGCATGGAGTGGGGCTCAAGAGTAGGATTTCTAGTTTCTCAAGGTTAGGGATTGTGTTTTATGAATCTTGAAATCCCCGAGCAGTGTTCGTGAATGGATCCATGGATGAACGACAGGGGAAGTGAACAGTCATAGGAAGGAAATGAAATACTAGGCAGATTATTGGAACAAAAGCCAGTTAGAGGGGACAAAGAATGGCCTTATTATCTCTATATCAGGTCATTCAGTGGAGACTAAAGCTCAAAAAGAGTGCTGGAGCCCAGCTACCCAACTGGAGCAGTCCATCAGATCCCATGTGCTCCAGAAGGGCTGGATGTCAAGTCCTGGTCTAAAGGTCCAGAGCACTCCAGATAACTGGGTTATAGGTATACATCAAGAGGCTGTGGCCATGGAAAAAAGGAGAGGGTCCCTAAGACTAGAGGAACCCTTCCCTAAGATGAGAAGAAAGCATATGGTTTGTGCTGG
>PVLC010013752.1:0-29026 GCA_004027655.1 Graphiurus murinus
AGAGGGGAGGAGAGAGGAGAGAGGACAGAGAGAGACTGTGTGTGTCTGTGCATGTGCATGCATATGTTAATGGGGTTGGAGACCAGGAATCAGACCAGAGTAAGGTTTTGTTCAAGCAGGGAACACAGTATTAGGTAAGGCTTTGGGATGGAGAGGGGGGGATTTGAGGTTTGGGCATTGCAATATTCCTAAAGAAAATTTAACACCCTTAAGATATCCGCTATTTTTAATTTTTTTTGTATTCTTTCATTTTTATGTGCTTTTATTGGTGCATTATAGTCTCACATCATAATGTATATCATGTTAACATTGACATACAAGCACACAGCACTTGGCTGTTATTTTAATACGATTAAGTCTGCACAGCAATCCTCCATCTTTCCAGAAGAATCCACCGTCCATCTTATTCTGTACCTGTCCTTAGTCTTGGACTTCTGTGAACCGCTTTCATTGCAGACTCTGCCTCTGACGCTGCAGACTCAGGAGAACAGCAGCCTCAGCTTCTCTTCCAGAGTACCGGAAATATCTGAGCTGCCTTAGTTGGTGCCTCCTCCTGGTCCAGAAGGTTCTGCTAAGTGGAAGGAACTACACCGGCCACAAGAATATCACCCAGACTTGTTATGTCTCAGCTGCTTCAGGTGGCACAATTTCACCATTCCCATTAGGAACATTTGAAGTTTTAAAAATAAATTCCCAGCCGGGCATGGTGGCGCACGCTTGTAATCCCAGCATTCGGGAGGCTGAGACCGGAGGATCCGGGTTCGCGGCCAGCCTCAGCTACCTAGTGAGGCACTCCGCAACTTAGTGAGACTTGGTTTCAAAATAAAGAATCAAAAATAGGGCTGGGGGTGTAGCTCGGAGGTAGAATGCCCCTGAGTTCCATCCCCAGTACCGCAAAATAAATAAATAAATAAATAAATAAATAAATAAATAAATAAATAAATAAATTCCCAGTGTCCAGATTACTCTGTTGCTTCTGTTCCTCTCAGTGTGAATGAATCCCAACTTACTAGGCTCATAAGATCTTTCCTCCTGGGACCTGAGCCATCACTTGAGAATTAAGTTCCCATTAAAAAAAAGGAATGAGGTGACACTACAGTCAGTCCTGGTTCAAAGAATGATGGCTTCGTCTCTTGTCTTAGGAGCCACTTTGTCCTGATTAAAGAGGAAATGTGGCTGATCCTTGATGGAATCTCTGTCCTTATGGAAAATCAGGGTAGCCACAGTGATTAGAAAAGAGAGAAGGGATTTTTACACATCCTTGGATCCCATCCCAGCTTTGTCATGATACTAGTAATACTTTGGTTGAGCACTTACTGCATGCCAAGGAATATGCTGGTTGCTGGTGATATAGTAATCAACAAAACAAGCAAAAATTTGAAACAAGTGAGAGCGAAAATCATGTGGCAATTGTATCAAAGAGCTTGGCAGACCGAGAGAACAAGGAGCACATTGTGACTCTGCAGATGATGAACAAATACATCTCTACTGATTAGCTCCTTAATGTCTCTACTCACTTAGTTCAGCTATGATGACCAAGTTTCATCAGTGCACTGCTTAGACTCAAACCACAGGCTAAAGAATTCACAAATAGTCACCCAATATAAACTACATTATGCAGTAGTACCTTTCCCATATGCTTACTCTGTGGCCTGGACCCAGCTGTCTGCCTTCTTCAGGCCTAACTTTTTCATCCAGGAAATGGAGATATAATTGCTTCCACCAGTGAAGTTTTCTGTGAGGCTCCTGTGAAATAATGACTATTAAAGTGTTTTTTTTACCTGGCTCTCTGAAAATATCAGAGATTATTGCTACCAACCTGAAAAAAACGTCCTGAAGGTTGGTAGATGAAGTGAATCTTTAGCCTCTCCCCAGTACTTCAGCAAGCAGAAGGCTAGTCTGAGGCCTCAGCCAGTGAGTAGGATTTCGCCTCACTGCTTGGGGCTAGAAAGGGCAGCAAGAACTTCATATAGGATGTGTAAACTCCTGTGTCCACCTCAATTCCAGGCATGAAGACAGATGAGACATGGGCTTGACACTTTTGGAGTATCAGTTAGGTGTCCTGCACTAGTTTTTATTGGCATGTAATGAATTATCACAAACTTAGCAGCTGTAGACAACATCCATTTATTTTCTTATAGTTTCCATGAGACAGGAATCTGAGCAAGGCTTGCCTGGGTTTCACAAATCATGACATAGGTTGATTGGGCTCTCATTCGAGGCTCTTGGGGATAGTCTGCTATCATGTACATTCAAGTTGTTGGCAGTCGAATTCCTCACAGTTATAGGGCTGACATCCCAGTTTCTTTGCTGGGTATAAGTAAGGGGCTGCTCTCAGCTCCTATAGGTGGCCCTTTTTATCTTGCATGTGAGCCTCTCTGTTGTTATTAAAGTCTGCAAGACTGCATCAAATCGTCTTCCTGCTTTGAATCTCTTTAAGTTCCCTTCAGTGGCTCCCACCAGAGAAAACATCAGCTTGGATAATCTCCATATCTTAAACTCAATTGACTTGGAACCTTAATGACATATATGAAATCCCCTTATTGTAATACCCCGATTAGTGTTGCACTGAATGACCAGAGAACATATATCTTAGGGGGGTCGTCTTTAGAATTTCTGCCCATCACATGTCTCCACTGAGTTATTAGAATCATGTCAACAATTCTCTCTTGTTAGCGACTTCAAGTCCATTACATGAAACAAATTTTGCATCTCATAACCCTAAAAGTTACTGGCTTCATGTAAATCCCAGAAAGAAAACAATACCTTCCTCCTTCTATTATCTCTCTGTCTTTCTCTAGTGGTCTGGCTAAGTCTGTACCCTAGGCATAGGTATCAGGTGTGGCCAGAAGGAACTATAACTGAAGCTGCCAATCATCATCAAGAAGGAAGAGTCCAGTACAATCAGGGAGGAACAGTAGCCAATTGGGTCAAGATCTTTCTGGCAGAATACCAGTGAGAGACCCCTGTGGGAAGAGACTTCTCAAGGTTCAGAAGCCAAGGTTATGCTGGCCCACCTGCCACTCCCAACATAAAAATTTTTCTCTCTGTGTCCCTCTGGAAAGCAATATGCTCCTAAGTGGTGATGTGGCCCACTGTCCAACAACCCAATGTAGACAGGGCTTAGTGTCAGAGGACACCATTGGGCCTGCTTACAGTGTCACCTGTGTTCTGGGTATAGAGAAAGAACATTGGTCCTTCCCCTGGAGTTCAGATCAATGACTCAGCTCACCATTTCTTCTAATGAGAAGACTGCATTTCCATTGAAATGGTGAACAATTTAGGAAGACTAGATCACAAACATAAAGACCAAGCAAAGGAAAAGGTCAGGAAACTGTCTGGAGGATAGGGTGGGACCAGACAGTGGCACTGGGGAGCTTTAACCACCTGACACTGACAATCTGGAAATGATCAGAGGAAGGTGGGAGGGAAGGATCTCTGGGATTGAATGTAAATGACTTTTCCTACACACAATTAGAGCAGCAGTCTGTGTAATTGAGAAAGAAGGACCCTGAAACTTTCACCTCAGGTCTAGGGTGGAAGGGCAGAAAAGCTGACTGCGTCCTCATTAAACAAACAAATCCAACTCCCTTTGTTCTAATTGCAACTCTTTTCACTGCTATAATTATGCAGAGAGACAATTAGAATGTTTCTACCTCCAAAGAGGCAGCACAAAAGCAAAAATCAGTGAAGCCTGGGGCGTGGGTGGGGTGGTGCATAGTCAATGTGAATGAATGAATGAATGAAGGACTAATACACAGAAGACAGGTAAAGAATACTCAAGAGACAGGGTACTCAGTACTGCCTCACCTTGTGATAAGGTGACATTTTGCCTCTTTAGGAAAGCATGGCTCCTCAAATCTTTTGTGCCTAAATGTGTAGGAGAGGTCCGAAAGTATTCTTCCAAAGGGCTACTTACCAGGTGGAATTTCCCAGAGCATAAAAAGTACTAAAATCAGCAAGCAGGAACTACTAAGCAGCTATCTTCCTCTCCTCTTTTCTTTCCTTATCTCTTTTTTTATCTGTATCTGAGCTGGGTCAACTGCTACTCTTTAAGAGACAGGAGCTGAAAAAGGTTCCCTTATGCATCTACAGTTCCATTAGGGATTCACTAGCCCAACAACTCATTTGACAGATGAGGAAGACTTTCCACGTCTTTACCAGGTCTAAAAGAATGGTAGCTTCAGGAGTGGAGCTACAAGCCTAGTTCTTGGTTCCTTAGGGTTAGTATTACAAGAAAGCTGGTGGTGAAACAAAAGGATGAAAGGCAGAGAAAATGGATAGCTGCCTTACTTTTTAAAAGAAAAATGCTGAAATGGACCCAAGTGTGGTGTGCACAACTGTAATTCCAGTACTTGGGAGGCTGAGAAAGGAGGATCGCAGATTTGAGCCCAGCTTCATAGACTTAGTGAGACCCTCAGCAACTTAGTGAGACCCTGTTTCAAAATAAAAAGAGGGTAGGGTGTAGCTCAGTGTCTCTGAGTTCAATCTCTAGTTCAATCTCTGAGTTCAAAATAAAATAAGTAAATAAATAAATAAACAAACAAACTAAAATGGGCTCAGGAAAACAGAAGAGGCTACTGACCATTTAAAGTTGTGGTGCTGATTTAAAATTCATTTCTCTTCAAAAGGCAAAGTTGTAGACAGCTGTTTAGTTGGTCATTTTTATCAAACGTTCCATGAAGACATAATATCTACTCTCTCTAATTTATTCTGGAGTTTAGGAAAAGTGGGAGAAGTACCAACTTGAGTTACAAAGCTACTATAATGTTGCTAACAAAACTGGATAAGGACAGCAAAAAAACATTTATAGGATGTACCAAAGTATTAAAATAATAAAACATTAGCTACATATAAACAAAATATTAATCAAATCTAATAGTGTATGAAAAACAAAACAAGCAAATAAAGCAAATAGATTACATCAGAACCAAATAGAGTTTGTTTCTGGGATGCAAGAACCTGTCATTTACTACACTAAGACATTCAGAGAGCAAAATTAAAACAATCATCATTATAGATGCATAAAAAAACAAAGTTTAACACCTATCTGTGATTTCATTGTTCAGGAAGAAAATGATGTGATTTTTTACATAGAAAGAGCAAGAGAATTAGACAAACTGTTAGAACTGTCAGCATGTCTAGTAGATAGAAGAGCAATAAAATAATATCAGTAGTATCTTATACACCAGCAATAAACTATTAGAATCCATAAAGACACCAGTATGGGACTGGCTAAAAGAAATGCTGGAGATATACAATGGTTAACGGAGGAAGAATTAGGGACATGGGTAAACCTCAACCTGCCAATGCAGATTGATAAGAATAAAACCATGCTACTAGCTTCCTTTTACGTATGACATGTTCCTCTAGCTGTCTGGACTGCAACCCAGTTAATCTTCATTGCTGCCTTATTGTGTTGATAGTAAAATTATCCTTTCTTTATAGGTAAGACTATTGAGTTGCTGAGAGGTTAAATGGCTAAACCAATTAGTGAATCCTGAGGTTATGATTCAAATCTAGACAGCGTGACTTCAAAGGCAGTGCTCTTAATCAGTGTAGTAGTTCCTGGGACTGCTTTGGTGGCAGAAACATCGGGTATCACAGAATGGCAGCCAGGGCTGCTGTGACACCTTTGCCAACTATCGGCTGTGCAGCACTTATTTCTTGTTTTGGTTTGGTTTTTATTGTCTTTTTAGATATCTGAACAGCATGGACCAATTTTTTTTGTTTTGTAAAATGCAATAAAACTGAATTACTGGAAGAGTGAAAATAAAGACAAGTTATTTTTTATTATTGCTATTATTAAATTTAATACACATTATCAAATTCCTATGAAAATTTGGAAATACTTCTCTCAATTTCTGTCCTTACCTCACTGCAGACTAGCACAGACCCATGGACGACACATTGAGTAGCATTATGATAGACAGTCTACTACCTGGTCACTCTCTTCATTTCCCCACAGAGACACTGGAAGGAAGCCTCCTTCCTCTCAGAGTTATCTGAGATCACTAGGGCATCACCCCATGGAGCAAGTTTACTGTCAGGATGCAGAGTGATGCTAGCAAAGAGGGCATCAGGCTCTGAGGCTCCACTGGGGACCCATGGGTGGTGTTCAAGGTTTGGGGAATGCAAATTACCTGTAGTTATTAGAAACAGTAAGATCAGTGCTATAGTTTGGATCATAAATCCAAAAGTCCATGTGTTGAAGGTCTGATCCCCAAAGCATTGGCTATTAGGAGGTGTTGGAACCTTTAGGAGTTGGGGCCTAGTGGAAGAAAGTCATGGCAATTGGAATGTGCTCATGAAAAAGATGTTGAGACTCCAGCCCTTTCTTCTCTCTCTGCCTCCCAGCTGAGATGAGTGATTTCTTCCACCATGTGACACCATGATGCCCCCCCCCATCAAAGCAATAGGGTTAACTGAACATAGCCTGAAACTTCTGAAACTGAGCCAAAATGGACATTTCTTCCTTATAAATTGTCTTATTGGGTATCTTGTAACTGTAAGACAAAGCTGACTAACAAGTAGGGAGAACGTCAGATGCTAGTTGGTTATATAGAGGAAAAACAATTGTCCAGTGGAAGTACATCGCTGGAAGTAAACTCCCAGGGTTGAACTTTGGCCTGATCCCTGGCATCTACACAATGATCTTTTGGAAGAAACAACCTGGAGTGAGCTCTTTGAGCAAATTTCATTCAGATGAACATATTGCTTCCCTCTGGGATTCTCTGTCAGCAAGGTCAGAGTACCAGGAATGGCTTTGGGGCAGGACCCACTTCACAGGCATAAGACAAGTGTGGTCACACAGGGCCCTGTGCTTCAAGGGGCCTCATGCTAGGTTTAATGATGTTATGTTGGTATCTTGATATTCCTAATAATTAGAAGAAAGAGCTCCACATTTTCATTTTACACTGAGTATCAGCCTGATTTATGTTTGTGTCTAACAGGGCAACCCAGAGTGTGGTACCTGGGAGGAACTAGATGAGGGACAATCAAGCTGGATTTCCTCCTGCACAACAGAACAAAAATGCTTAAAATTCCTTATGGAACACAAGAGGGAAATTGGCATTCGCTGTGAATCACATATTTCTCCTTGTAAGTCAGACGTCAATTGTGTTGGGTGGGGGATAAAACTGTATGGAGAATAGCTAATGAAATGTTAAGATCTGCTTGTGTTTCCCATTTGAAGTGACTCAAACACTGTGGTCTTATTTTTTCCCTCATGAGATTCTGGTGACCTCAGGAAAAGGATTAATTAACAAAGATAGTTGCTCTGCATGCATTAGCACTTTTAATTCCAGGCTTCTTCAAGGTAAGTATCATTAGCCCCATTTTGCAGAAAAAGAAACCAAGGCAGGAAGCACTTGAATGGTCTTCTTTGAAGCTGATTCTCTCGCACATGATACCTCTTGAATTTGTGATTCTCTGTAGTCTGCATGGAAATGGAGGGGGAGGGGCAGAGGGAGGCACACCTCCAGATGTGGACACCAGTCTCTAAGCAGTGAGCATGTGAGAGCCATCATGGGGGCTGCAGTATGTGAAGAATCCATGCCTATAGGACTGAGAAAAGTTAGTGGGGACTTGGTGTAATACACACACACACACACACACACACACACACACACACACGCTCTTAGCATAGCCCACTGCCTCCCATTAGTTAGGCAGACCTACTGAGTGACATCCCTCTGCGATTCTCCACAATCCACCTGGCCCATTGCCCTCTCTTCTTTGCCTCACAGAATCAAGGAAGAACCTTCTTTCTTCCTCAACAAGAGCTATGCACTTGACCCTGTGCTTCTGGGTCTGAGTCCTCAGTGAGCTGCTACCAGGCAGCCCTTGGATAAAAGTGACTGGAGAATGGATGGAAGGAAGTATAGGAGGGGCTGAGGCCAAGTAGGGGGCAATTGACAGGCCAGAAATGCAGCCTTGCCAGTGTGCTCCTTCCATTTGGCCTGGGAATTTGTTACCTACTCTCTAACTTCTACATGCACTGAGGTCTAGAATTTAAGAATAATTTTTCTCAAGCGTTGGTGGATAGGAATACTGACCTACCAGGTCATTGGGTAATTTGTCCAAAATTCTTCTCTCTGAAATTGTGCATTTACCAGAGCATTTGCATTTTATTGGCCTCTGATGTAGATACCCTTGCTTCTTACCTGGACTAGCCTCATCAGTGGTCCCTTTTCTTCAGCATAGCTCATCTTTTATTTTATCTTGCTCTTTCTCCTAAGCCTACACCCATTTTTATTTCTTCTGTTGTAAAATAAATCTTTCTACTCTTGAGAAGTTTTCTTCACTCTGTTCCTTGAAATTTTGCAAGAGTAGGTCTATATGGGACACTTCCTCCTATCTTTTTCAATTTCTTAAGGCTTGGCAATCTGATCCCATCCCTGATTCCCCAAAGGTTGCCAACAACCAAATCATTGCTGACACATCAAGTGTCATTCTCCTGTACCTACCAGAAAATGGTTCAGCCTTATAGTTTAAGTTCCTCCTGAAAACACTTTTCCTCCTTAGCTTCCATCATGGGGCAAAATGTCTGTTCTTATACCCTTCTAGAACTGCTCTGTGCTCTTCTTCTGCTAACCTACAAGGTTCTGTTCCCAGGTTTCTGATTTTCTTTTTTTTAACATTCCTTCACTTAGAGGAAGTGACATCCACACTGCCAATTCAGGCATTATATTTGTGGTAAACTAAAGAATCTGTCATGGTACAATCCTCCTTCCTAATCTCTAGAATTGAATATGGAGATACTTGAGAATCTCCATTTGTATATCCTACAAGCACCTGTAATCTTATCTGGGTCAATGAAACTGATAATGTTCTCACCCTTTCTCTCAAAACCTCCCACAAGTTATTTATTTCAGGAACCAATACCATCATCCATCTATATATTCAAACCAGATGTTTAGGATTCATTATTGACTCTTTTCATCATTTCTAAAATGCCTTATCTTCTCATTTTCTACACTATTCCCAAATTATCTCTTCTATTGCTTTTGGCCTTAACCACCTCAAATTAATCTTCAGCCCAAATCTTTTTCCTAATCTCAAGAACCACGTAGCCAGTGCTTAGTAGACACCTACAGTTCAACAGCCTACAAGCAGGGTTATCAGATAACCTAAGGGTTATCATATATAATCCTTAACTTCTCTTCATTCCTATTGTACTCTATCTTCATAAATGACACCACTATCTAGCCAGAGTTCTTCACAGGATCTTGCTAACTTACTGATGGGTTTGCTAAGTTGCTGAGGCTGGCCTCGAACCTGCCATCCTCCTGTCTCAGTCTCATAAGTACTAGAATTATAGGCATGCGCCACCATACCTGGCTATACTTGATCTTATTTCTCCCTATCATGAGGTTTATGTTGTAAACCACTGCTTTCAAAGTCACAGAAGCATGAGCATCCCAATCTCCTGGTGAAACTTCTTTAAAAGACCTGTTTAATCAGAGTTTCAGGGATGAGCCAAGTTTTAACAGCATCATCAGGTGATTCTTATGCCTAGCATGTGTCACCACTCCCAGCTGTATCTTGTGTTTTCTACCCATGAATTGTCCATGTGTTTCTAGAACCTTCCTTCCATCTACATTTGTCAAACAAACCCCTACTCTCTTTCAATATCTAAGTTCAGAGCTGACTTTTCTAAGCATTCACTAAAGACAGTTTATCACTACTTTATTTCTGCACTACTGTGACCCCCCAACAATTGGGTCCTGTGTCTTTCTCTACCTCTGGGTTTTGAGCTCTATGAGGTCAGGACCATGTCCTAGTCTTCACTGTGTTTCCAGCTCTTGACATGTAGTAGAAGTTCAGAAAAGTTCTCTAATTGAGAGTATACATTACCAGATTCAGGTCCTTCCTCTTTGGGTTCCTGTATCAAATATAGGCATCTGTGAAAATGCTTACTTCCATAAGCAGACTATAAGCCAGGCGAGGGTTTGGTGAATGTCATCTGTGTCTTTCTATTCCTGCAAAATAGTAAACTCTCAAGCAATGTGGGACAAGCTGGATACTAATACGGAAGCTCCTAATCTTTACATATTAAGGTATGTTCAGAGAAAATCTATAGAGTCAGCTAAATATATAAGTCACTGTAGAGCTATGAGTGGTATAGAATAGGGGAGACAGGTGAAAGTATGTATTAGTGAGGAAAGGGATAAAGGGAGGGAGGCAGTGATCCTGTCAGTGCAAAAGCTAGTGAGTGAGCAGATAAGAAGGAAAGACAAGATTAACTGAGCCATTGAATGAATGAAGGAATGAATGAATGACTAAGTTAACTAATTTAATGAGAAATCAAAGGTGTGATTGAACAAACAAGCAAATGAATGTCTACGTACATTCTTTCTCCTCGGTCTTTGGGGGCATTATTTAGTTTTCTTTGTTGCCTGATCCCTTGGCAGGGGCTTCACACACCATCTGGAAGGTTCTCTGCTTCTTTAGGTTTTAAATTGCAGCTGACATAGGCTGCACTCTCAAACTTCACACACACACACACACACACACACACACACACACACACACACATATATATATATACTTTTAAAAATTGCCACAGAAGCAGCACCACTTGAAAACTCTATTAATTACTAATGTTCTCCATCATTTATCAAGTGCCAGTTGTTGCTTGTAATTTTTAAAGGGAGTGAAATTAAAAGAATTAAGAAACAATTATGTCTTGGAAAAAATCCTCCTTCTCAAATCTAATCACCTTATGATGGAGAGCTTCGTGCTGAGGTGGCTGGGGAGGAAGAGGGGGAAGAAGCGCCCACACACCACTGAGACTCCCGAGGCTGGTCTAGGGGGGAAAAGAGTCGTGACTAGCAGTGTGATGTGATGGTGCAGTCCCTTAAGATGATTCAGGAAGTTGAGTTTCATCCTGCTGTACTGCCAGGTGGAATAGAACTGTTGCTTACTAGGGCAGTAGCTCCTTTGAGAGCCCCCAGGCTGCTGAGTAACTAGAGACCCCCACTCTCCCACTTCCGCCCCTCATCACTGTGGAGAGAAAGGGCAGAAGTTATTGGACAAGAGCTCACAAGGTAAAGAGCCTGTTACAATAGTTACAGGTTAAAGCCAGGCATAATAGCAGGTACCTGTCATCCAAGTACTTGGGAGGTTGAAACAAGAGGATTGCAGGTTCAAGGCGAGCCTCAGCAACTTAGTGGGACTCTGTTTCAAAATAAAACATAAGATAGGTGTGGTGACAAATGCTTGTAATCCTAGTACTTGGGAGGCTGAGACAGGAGGATCACAGGTTCAAAGTCAGTCTTGGCAACTTAGCAAGGCTCTCAGTAACTTAGTGAGACCCTGTTTCCAAATAAGAAATAATATTGGGCTAGGGGTATATCTTGGAGGTAGAATGTCTCTGGGTTCAATTCCAAGTACCAAAAACCAAAAATAAAAATAAAAAATAAAAATGGCTGGGGGTGTAGCTCAAAGGTAGAATGGCCCTGGGTTCAATCTCCAGTACGAAAAAAAAAAAAAAGAGTTACAGGAAAGTGGAGCTTTGAACACAGGCTGGCCATTATGGCCCAGCTTCCTTTCCACTCCAGCCCTGGGAGAAGAGGCTTGAATTCTTTACTCTGGGAGAATTTCAAGGACTTAAAAACTTCAGAAAGTTTCAGATACCTCAAAGGACTCGGGCTGAACCCAGGACCCTAATGCTTACTGCTTAAAATGTGCAAATGGAGCATTTCTGACTGAAAGAGAGGCTGTTCCTTAGAGAAGTGTCCAGCAGGGCCTCCTTCCCTTGTTCTCATGGGTCCAGGCTTTCCCTGATGACTCTGTCCCTGTCCCATTCCCTTAGTCCAGAAGGTGATTGGACTGCAAGACAGGAGGCCCTGTGAGAACAAAGCCTCCTGTCTTCTAGGCAGTGCTGTTAGTAAGTATCAAACTGTGCAGAGCTCATAGGCTACCCTCCAAGAACTCCTTTCTACCACAGGACCAGCAACTGGCAACAATACTTTTGCACATTTTTGAGAAGCAAATTTCAGGGTCCTGTATTCAGTCTGAGTTTACAGAACTACCCAGGTCAAGGGGTCTTAGAAGCCATCCCTTGACCCAGTACCTCTCCTCCCATGAGTATGCAACCCTTAGGCCTTCTCTGGGCCTCCATGCCCTTGTCTATATGAGACTGGGCTAGAACAGTGGTTCTCTAATGTACATGCATCAGAATCCCCTGGAGAGCTTGATCAAACATTTATTGCTGGGTCCACCACCTGGAATATCTGATTCACTAGATGTTGCATTTCTAACAAGTCTTTAGATGATGATCACTGCTTCCACTCACCTGGGGATCCCCCCATTCAGAACCACTGGACTAGATGGTACTGAATTACATTGCCAGGTACAAAGCAGTGTGCATCTATTTCCTCATAAGCTTCTCTGAGCAACTCCCTGAGCCCAAGAGTTTCTAAACCTTTTAGAGGTGGGAAAGCAGGTTCGTGTGAGCCCGTAGACTTCGCCAAAGTCCCATGGACAGAGTCTGAAACCTGGACTTTGTTTTACAGTCCTTGGTCTGCTTCTCCCACACACTATGGACTGGAAGAACCTCTGGACTTCTTTCCAGCTCCCACATTTGCCATGCTTATTCCCAGTACTGTGGAGATGGCAATCATTATAATATTTATACCATACATAGCTTACTACATGTCATTCCCAGAACTTTACAGATATTACAGCATTCGATTTTCACAAAAACCCTAGGAGACTGATGTACTGTTATTATCTTCACTTTAAAGATGAGGAAATGGTAGCACAGAACACTCAGCTCACTTTCCCAGGGTACCATAGTTAAGAAGTACTAAAGTCAAGACTCCAACCTAGGCAGTGTGGCTCCTATGTTGCTGTTCTTAGCACTGGATTCCAGGACCAATTATTTTTCTAGAAGGCTACCTTAGGTCCTTGTCCTGCAGAGAAAAGTTGCTCAAGGAACTGGCTCAATTTCCCGAGTGACAAAAATAATCTTCGGCCAGGTCAAGGATTTTTCAATGCTTTTCATAGAGTGTCTGTCATATAATGTGCCTCATGTCTGGAGCCCCCAGGCTTTTCCCTCGCCGTGCTCCCCAGCCCCCATACAACCAGGGATCTCTGTCAAAGGCAGCGTAGGCATGCTTAGTGAGATAAGAGATGCAGTAGTCTGGGCACATGTGTGGGCATGCAGACCTGCTGGGCTGCCTGCAAAAGGCTTGATTGAGTAATGGCATTTAGAAAATGGCACTTGTCTTTTCTTTAAAGGCCTTCAAGATGATGAATTACGGCTCATTGAAATGGCCTTAAATCAAAAAAACAGCTTGCTCACACTCATGCAAAGTGGATTTTGATTCTAAGTGGTAGATACCAGTAGCTCCCAGCCATTGGTCACCTTCTAGACCCAGGGGATGGGCCAGGGACAGAGTCGTTGCACCAGAGCTTGGACCCAAAATGACCCCACAAAACAGAGAGTGTGAGGTCCCTATGTACTTACAGAGACTCTGACATCCCCTAAAAGAAGAGACTGAGTCAAAGGCACCTAGTAAGTTCCTCAGGCAGCTGCCTTCAGAGCCCTGGGCTCGTGTCTTTCCTCCTGGTTAGGACCTTATAATGGCCATTTCCCAAGGGTCCACTCTGTCTTCCTGAGTGGGACAACATCCTACTCCTTCTGCACTTCTGGAAGGGGAGGATGAATATGGGTGATCCACCGGTTGCTATGCTCACTCTCAAGCGCTGTGTGCTCTAGGAATACTAGTTCTTACAACTTCAACTTCTGCCTCACCCTCCACCCATTGCCCAGACCCAAACACTATCACTGCCCTGACAGCTGGGGACACTCGCATGAAAGTGCCCCATTTTATCTCCTACACTGCCTTGCTCACCTGCAGGCTCTCACTATTTGGTGCCAGCTTTGAACTTACATGACCCAAGAGTAGTGTTTCATTAAATCTCACACCCTCAGGATCCGGCTTGCCTCATCCTTGTCCAGGCCCATCCTGAGAGCCACCCTTGACCACCTCTCCAGGAAGCAGAATTCTACTGAGAGGCATTAGTGACCTTTCAACCTTCTTAGTGCTTCAAGTTCCTCACCTGCTGAGTGACAATAATGGAGTCTCTGCCTTCTCTACAATGCTGAGTAGCAGGAGAAACATGTGGCAAGAAGACAGAAACATCTCATTCACTATGAAATGCTATGTAGGTACAGTGGTCATGTTTGCCACTGCTTCTAGAACCGTGCCCATTGACTTCCTCCTTGGGCAGAGGTTGCTGTGGGATGACTGGTGACAGGCTCTCATGAAATTTGGCCATCAGAGACTGGAAACCACAGCATTATAGAGATAAAGTAAAAAATAGAAATTAAAAATAATCCAGGTAAGGTGGCATACTTCTGTAACTCCAGTACTTGGGAGGCTGAGACAGAAGGATCACAGGTTCAAGGACAGCCTCAGCAACTTAGCAGTACTTCTCAGTAACTTAGCAAGCCCCCCCCCCGTTTCAAAACTGAAAAAAAGTAAGCTGGAAGTAGTGGCACATGTCTGTAATACCAGCACTTGGGAGGCTGAGACAGCAGGATTACAGTTTCGAAGACAGCCTCAGCAAGTAGTGAGACTCTCATCAACCTAGTGAGAGCCTGTTTCAAAATAAAAATAAAAAAGGGATAAATAATAAATAAATAAAATCAGGCTGAGGGTGTAGCTCAGAGGTAGAATGCCCCTGGGTTCAATCCCCAGTACCACTAAATAAATAATAAACAAATAAATAAATAAACGAGCAAAACACTGTGACCAACAACCAAACATTAGAAAGAAACAATATAATAAATAGGAGATTGGCTGATAAGATTTGAACAAAATTCTAATATTTTTAAGGGGAGGAAAACTGCAAGCAAGCAAGGCATGTTGTACATAGACAGGGGCTGTGGGAATAGATGGGGGTGGGGGGAACGTGGTAAAACTGACCATGTGTGCCTCCTGCACAAAGCGGCTGTGGGGCAGAGGTGATATGGAACTCAGTCAGGGTCCCTGTTTTCAAGGATCCCTCAGTCATGGGAACATGTGGATCTTGATATGATTGTATCCTCTATAGTAAAGATCAACAATAAGAAAATATGAGAGGCTGTGAGAATCCAGAGGAAAAGTTCTTAAACCAGATCCAGTAGCAATAGGGGAGGCCTAGAGTACAGACGAGAAAATCTTACAGGATCTGGTGCTTGAATTGGAAATAGAAAATGGAATTGGGATGTGCCACGTGGAGAGAAGGGATAAGGCCATCTCAGGTAGAAGGGATAGCATAGGCATCGGCATAGAGGTGGGAAGGGGCATGCAAGGTTTAGAGAGCAGCAAGTACTCTAGTGAATCTGGGATCTCAGGTGCAAAGAATGCTGAGAAACAGTCAGGCAGAAGCTGCCTAGAGCCAGGTCCTGAAGGGCCTTGAATGCCAAGCTCAGGGGTTGAACTTGATTCTGGAAACAATGGGGAAGAAGACACTGAGGAACTTGAGCAGGGAGGACTGTGATCTGACTTAATGTTCTCAGAAGATCACTATTCCTGGGCTATAGAGATAGAATAGGAGAGTTGCAAAAGTAGGAAAGGAGCTGGGTGTGGTGGCGCATGCTTGTAATCCCAGCATTCGGGAGGCTGAGACCGGAGGATCCGGGTTTGAGGCCAGCCTCAGCTACCTAGTGAGGCACTCTGCAACTTAGTGAGACTCGGTTTCAAAATAAAGAATAAAAAAAATAGGGCTGGGGGTATAGCTCGGAGGTAGAATGCCCCTGAGTTCAATCCCCAGTACCACACACACACAAAAAAAAAAAGTAAGAAAGGAAGGACCCCAAATAGAAGAGAGTTGCAGATGTCTGGGTGAGAGATGATAGTGATCTGGATTTCAAGGAGGAAATCCTAGAGGAAATGGAGAGACAGGAGCAAAGTCAAGAGATTGTTAAGAGGTAGAATATATTCGACTCAGGGACTGGATGGGTGGGTGAAGGAGAGGCAGGTGTTAAGGGTGACACCCAGGCTTATTGCTCTGGCACAGAGTGGGATGGTGTCACCATGGGGAGTGGAAAATCCTTGAGAAGAAGATCAAGAGTTCAGGTTTGAACATGAGTTGCTGCTGGTACATCTCAGCAGAAATGGCTAGTAGATGGCAGTTGAATATACACACTTGAAGCTCAAAGCTAAAGTATAAACTAGAGATAAAGGTTTACACAGAATAGAGATGGAAGGCCTAAAGGAGATTGACAATATATATCCAGAGAAATATGAGGGAAACCAGACAAGCTCTTCTCAATACTCCTGGAAGGTCAGGCAAGATGAAGACAGAGAATTGACCAATGGATTTAGTAATGTGGAGGTTACTGATATTGTTCAAGTTAGTTGGGGTGGGTAGTGGATCTAGGGGTCACATTGGGCTGTATGAAGCTATATTGCAATAATCCAGGAAGAAGATGGTAGCTTGGGTCACAGCAGTGGGAGGAAGTGGTTGAATGCTAAATGTTGAAGATGTTGCTAATTGCTCTTGTCAATGGATAGGATATGGGAGGTGGTAGAAACAAGTAGCAGGGAGCCATTGGACTCCTCAGTTTGAGGGAGACCAGAACAAATAGATGGTGGTGTTTTTGTCAAGATAGAGAGAAACTGAGGGAAGAGAAGCTTTGGTGATGGCAGGATCTGCCAAGAATTGTTTTGGAAACAGGTCTGAGATGCCTGTTGTGCTTCGATGAGGAGACAACAAATAGGTCGTTTGATATGTATGCCTAGTATTCAGGAGAGGAGTCACAGCAGAGAGAGAAATTTGAAACTTACCATTATCTAAATGGTATTACAAACCAAGTGATCATGTAGTGAGGGAGTGCAGATGAGCTACAGATCAAGGTTTAGGTATTTTGAAGATGGTAAGTATTGGGCATGTTTACATGTGGATGGATATGATTTAGTAGAGAGGGAACATTCTATGACACAGTGATCATCTTATATAGGTAAGAGAGCACAGGATCAAGGGCACAATTAGAGTGGCTGATCTTAGATCAGAGCAGGGACAATTCACACAGGGTGACAGGAGTTTGGTGGATGTGTGTGACAATGGCGGGAAGCAGGATTTAGTTTTGAAAAGATTCAGAGAGGTCTCTAGTAAGTACATGGAGGATAGGAAGGAGGAAGAAGGTCTCTACTACACACTGACTTAAAGGTCATTTGAGAAACTTCTGCTCAGCAAGGGAAGGACATTCTGCAAAGTTACACAGATCTTAAGTGAGACAAGAACTCAGGCCTGACTAATTCCAGGGCCTGTATTCTTTCTCTGCAAGGCTCTGCCTCTGGGTGGAGGCTAGTATGTGAATTTCAGTGCCAAGCAAGATATTCTTCCTGTACCAGTGTTTATAGCTGCTGTCATTTGGCCTTAGTATAGAGATGAAATGTGTACAGTCAGAGTCAGGAGGCTGGCTGGGTGGCCTTTCTCCTTTCCCCTGTCCCAGATTCCTGGCCTGAAAGGTCAGAGCTTGATGCATATTTTGGCCTCATAAATTTTTCATAAACTCTGATGGCAAGCTCAAAATCTGTCACTCCCTAATGTGGTGGTGGCTGTAGTCAGCTAACATCAAGCTCTGGGGAGCGAATGCACTAAATCAACTTCCCTTTTGTATAAGAAGAAAAAATAGAAAATGAAATTCTCGGATTTCACTTTTGAGTGTGCTGGTACCTCCGTCGAGAGGTCCCTCTTGCAAACAAGAAAGAAGTATGACCCAAGGAAACCTGCTTTCTGATAGGCACTGTTTACCTGTGTAACTCCCACATAGAGAGGGAGAGAGCGTTTGAACAGTGGTCAGGACATGTGACATCAGCTGTGTCCAGAGGTCTGATAATTGTAGGCTCCTTTCCTCAAGGTGTGGTGTTTCTTGTGCTTGTCGCAGGTGATAGCACAGCATGGAGGTAAAGGATGCCTTTAGCATCCTCCAAGTCAGTTGGCTCCTCTCTTATCAAATAGGCAGGAAAGTATCCAGTGACTCAGCACCGAACTTCTCCAGCCTCCACCAAGGCATGTCTCTCCTCTGGGCCTCAGCATCTCCAACTCAGACAAACTAGTTGCACCAAAGGATGTCTGAGGCCTCTTTCAATTATTCTCTAAAACTCATTCTCTCCCTGGTTGTCTTTCTTTTTTCACCCTCCCTTCTTTCCTCCTTCCCTTTCTCCCTCTCCTTTCTTGCTCTCTCATGTTCTTGATTTCCCTCCCCATTATGTATTTGCTTTGTCTGCCAAACCTCCTAGGACTTACTGTGAAAGTATAACTGGTTTTGTAATAACTGTTCTGCACTGAACCCAGCCAGATTTGTGTACTTGTTTTCCAGGACTCCCCTGTGGTAGGCCTGGCTTATTTCAGGAAGGCAGAATGATGACCTTTATCTGGATTTTCTTTCAGTCATGGGCTCTGGAATCAATTGAGAAAGTTCAGAAGAAATCCCCATTCCATGTCCAACAAGAACGGTACTATGAACATGAAAACCTATCCAGGGGGGCTGGTGTGGTGTTGGAGTTCAATTTAGACTTGGAGTTGGACTTCCTCTTGCCTTGTCTTCAGAACCAAGGCAGAAAACTCTCCAATGCTTTTGGGAGGGGCAAATGGAGTAATCATGTGATTGGCCTTTGATGCATCAGAGCTCTTTAGTCATCTGGCCCAAAGCCTAAGAAACACCCATCACCTATCGACAGGGGCCCTGTGATCATGGGAGGGAAAAGAATTGAATTTTTATTTCCATTAGCTTCAACTTGAAATTTCTCATTTCTTTCTACTTTGAATGTAGGCAACGAACCACAGTAGCATTTAGTAATACATGAAGCTTTGCTTGGAAGAGAAATCTCAGATATTTTCATATCATATTATTATAGCTACCTCCAGATAGCCTTTAGAATGGACACTATTTTGAAATTATAGTAGATTTTAGACTCGCCCTTTGATTTTATTTCATGCATTAATAAAAAATCATTTATGTTAGTATATTATACCCATCATGCTTAATATTTGTATATGATTTGTTTCTTTTATAATTTTATACATTTTTACAGATTGATGATTATTCTGAGAAAAGATGCACAGGTTTCACTAGTGGCATCACAGCTAAGGATCCACAGTGCAGCAGAAATTTAAGATGATTTCAGTCTGTAAAGTGTAAAGTTTTGACCCTGGCACATGTTTTTGCTGTCTCTGGATCCTCCTCAAGGAACTTCCACTCATCCCATGTCAGGCACTGGCTCAAAAATCCTTCATTTACTTTCCAACCTCAGGGCATTTTTAGGTCTTTCTGCATCTCACTGCAACAGTGTAGGCTCTGCTAAAAGACATGCATCTCCTCTGCCTGTGGGACCTCATCCTCCCTTGCCCTTGGTTGTGTTTAACTGGAATTGTTATTACCCTCCTCCCCACACCTCCTTTCCTGGTCATCCATGGCACTATTGAGTCACATCGTCCTCCTTCTTCCCAGGTCCACAGGAGAGCCCAAGAGGGGCTATGGTGCCCCACAGATTCAGCCTCCTTCTGCAGGATCCCTAGAGGGTACTCAAAGGGGGTGAATGGAGTTGGGGCTTCAAAGAGGTACTGGGTTGTTGTCACTCCTGCTGCTGCAGGACAACAGAAGCAGACTGACTCCAAGCCAGGTCTTTGCACTCCTCGAACTCACCCACCCCACTGACTCTGGTCACATTGCATCTCATCTCCTTGGAATTTCAAGTCCCTTAATGGTCCCTTGTTCTCAGGATGGCAATAAGCTCCTTCCTAGAGTACTTTGGGATCTAGGAGGAAGGGGACCTTCCAACCCACTCTGCTGTCCTTGCTCAGACCATGCCTGTTTGGAGTGAAGGCTCCTTAACAGTCCTTCCCAGGATTGTTCTGGGCATTGAATAGCACTGACTATATAGAGATGGGCACTCCTCAAGAAGTGTAATCGTGATGCAGATATCTACTTTTGAAAGAGGATTCTTTCCTAGGAGTCTGGGTTATCTGCCCATAGCTGCAGGCTTGTTTTCCAAAAGCCTGCTTACCCCAAAGGCACTGAGCCTGAATTCTGTAGTGCCCCAGCCCCAAGAGCCAGCCACATATCCTCTCTGATTCCCTGTCCAGTCTATCCTGCCCCTATAGGGGCCAGACCTCCTGCACTTGGGCCAAATCTCCACCTACATCCTTGCCTTTGCCTGCCAGTCTCAGAGCCAGAGCCAGAGCCCCCTCCCTTCCTCCCCATCCTTTCAGGGCCAATTCCACCTCCTCCAGGAAATCTGTGCAGACATCAGAGCCCAGCTGCCCACGCATTACTCAGCCTTCGTTGACTGCCCCTCCTTCCAATTCCTACAGCACTTAAGCCTGTGCCAGACAATTTAGCCCTTAATTAGAGACTCTCATCAATTGTGCCTTAATTTTTCCTTATGCATTAGTGGGTTATGTCCAACTATATCAGAAGCTTCTAGAGGACAGAGAAAAGTAAAGATACCAACATTTCTTCTCACTACTGGTGGAAGAATCTGAGCACTGGGAGAGTTGTTGTGCTGTCGCTCAGCCTCCCTAATCCCAGACCTAAGTCTGGCCTCATTGCTTTTTTCTGCCCCCAGACCTGCTTGGGAGCTTCCTCTTGGGGCACAATGAAGGCTTGTGCATTATTCAATCACCTCACCTCCAGAACGACCCCATTGCTGCCTGCCACTCACATTAGGGCTTCTGAATATGAGGGTCAGGGATGGAGCCACACTGGAACATAGACACTAGGCTCCTGCAGCTGCCTGCAGAAGGCTCACTGCAATAAGGTGGGGGCAATTAGGACAATCTCCACCCATCCCTGTTAGTTCTTCAATGATCCTTTAGGCTACTTTCCCAAACAACCTGTGTAGAAGCAGTAATTGGACACAACTAAGAAAGGAAAGGCACTACCTGATTTGTTTGCCCTGTGCTTATGTAACATTTATTGAGTGTTTATTACAAGCCATGTCTGTGTTGGATGCTGCAACCACAAAGAGGAGAGAGTTCTTGCAGTCCAGAAGCTCATGGTCTACAGGGAGGGGTGATTTCTTTGATCAACTAAATACCATGATGCAGAGTCACAGGGGATGTGGGGTCTCACACAAGCAGCCTGGCTTCCTAAATCAAAGCAATACTCTCAGTTTCCCCAAATTCCACCCTGGCTGTATTCCTATCCCCTGCACCATTCCTTCCAATACTGCAGCTGCCAGGAGAGCACTGGACAGAGAGAAATTAACTTGACAGACAAGCAGGGAGAAAGTTTCTGGAAAAAATTTAGAAGATAAGGGTGATGGGGGTTATGATGTTCTTAAGAGAGTTGCCATCCCACTGGCTGTGCCACTCAGTCTTCAATGCATGAGTTCCCAGGGAGGCTTTTACACAATGGGAACTATAATTTTCTCATCAGCATGTTGCTGGACTTTGAATAGCCATTGAAGATTCTATAGGGGCAAATGTCGACAACCATGGTCTGTTGGAGAGAACCCTGAACTTGACTGATGGCAGGGATTTGCATTCTAATTCTGGGTAAGCCACTTACTAGCTTTGTGACTTTGGGCAATTTATCATTGTTTCTTCATCTGTCAAATGGGTCTAATAATAGTGTTTTTATCAAGATTGAATTGAGATAGGATAGAAGAGTTAAAAGAAATAGGCAGAAAGGAGACATAAAGGAAGAACAAGGAAAGTGTAACATTAAAATGGAAGCCTGTGGCAGAATTCCCCAATACTCGTACTTCCCAACCAAGCCTGATAGTCCCAGGTGTCTGGGGAATGTATAGGTCTTTAATAATTACCCTGAGCATTGTTGACTGTCCTCAGTCTCTGTGGGCACAGTTAGCTGTCCCTTAATGATCTAAATGAAAGAGATACCTATTGATAAAATAGTGAAGGCCCCATCAGGACACTGAGGATGACCAAAACAACCTAAATCATCTTGTAATTATAGGACTGATGTCATCCTCATAGAACTTCACTTAGCTGGCCCCCATATAAGAGAAGAGTTGTGAGTCCCTGAAATGTATCCCTCATTCTGGAGGTGGCCTGCACTCTCCCTTGAATGCATATTTCTTGCTGTCCTAAATAAATCTTTACCTCCATCTCTAACTGGCTCTTGTTGAAATTCTTTTCTGTCATGTAAACCAAGGACCCTGCCAGTCCTGAGTTGCATCACCAACTGGGAACTGCTCCGGACTCTTCATGGGATTCACCCTTCTCCTGTGACAAAATGAGATTGTATGTGTTGAAAATTTCTCCATGGGGCCTGACACATGATGTGTAATCCACAACTGGATTAGAAACCATCCTCCTCCTCCTTTTCCTCCTGCTCCTTCTCAGAAGTAGAAGCAGCAGCAGCACCTTTGTGCCAATCCGCCTTCCCCTTAGCTAGCTGAATTACTGAGTGAGTGGATGCCAACAAACCGGAAGTATGGTCGATGATGTCATTGGATAGATCCAAGCTTCATCTTGGCAAGGAACTGAGCCCTGCTGTCAGAGAGAGGGCTCCCACCCAAGGTGGAGAAGGGGGCGAGGACTAAGTTCATCTGCTCAGATTACTGCCTCTCTCTGAGGTTAACTTGGAAATTTCATCTGATGAGTGTGTTAAAGCAGTAATGAGTTCAGTGCAGTCCTTTTTCTGGGAATTAATGACTGGAGAAACAATATGATCCTTTTTGGAGCCATTAGTGCTGGACTATTACTGATTCCGAGAAGGATTACATTAGTGCTCTGGTCTTCACCAGAGGGTGTGTGCCCAGAGTTTTCCTGGATTGGCTGATTGTCTGTGGGGATGCACTCGATGCTTTGGGCCTCAATGTCCTCCCCATTTGCTATGCAGCTGTCTATACCATTTTATTTACATTCCATGCTTGAACTAATAATGTTTGTATGTTTGGGTGATTTTAAGTAATGTGATGGTCAATGCAACCACTGGCTACCAAATTAAAGAGTGCCCTTCAAATGGAAGGCACTTAGCTTAAATGTGAAATACCATTTGGGAGAGAATGGATGATGGCTTTGGTTGCCTTTCATTACCTTTTTTTAATCTGAGGTTTAAAGTCACTGGGTCTGGTTTTTGGTATCTGGAAGCTAGGAGCAGTACTTGCTTTCCTCAATTTTGCGGCAGGACTCTGTTTGCAGCCCTAGAGAGGTGCCTACTTTAAATGCTCCAGGGACTGCTTTGGCTTACTGACCCAGTCTGAGTCATTAGAGTAGCTCCTGGAATTGTCACAGTCCTCCAAAACACAAGAAACTTACGGAGAAGGGAAGGCAGAAGGCAGAAGTAATTATTCTCACCTTATTGCTAAAGAAGCTCAAGGGTTAAATGTCTTACCCATGGTCACCTTGCATGCTAATGGCAGAGCTGGAACTGATATCAAGGTGTCTGCCTTCAAGCCCACCATCGTTTCTGCCACCTGACTACACCATCAAGGTCTACAACTCCTCAGGAAAAGTGTTGTACAAAGTACCGGTTGGTTACAAAGTGAGGCATTTGCTGCAGAATATAAACTGATGCACTATTTCCTCCATGGAGAAAATCTTGCTAAGAAATAAATGTCTGATGTATCGAATAGCATACTTAGTGATAATATGATTTGCATTCTGTCACAAGCTTTTTTTCCAATCAAACCCAAATAATAGGCCCTGGACCATACCTAGAGTAGTACTGGCCTGGATGATCAGAACTGTAAGAGAGGGAACCGTAACTCCAGAGAGGGAAGGAAACAATTATGTCTTGACAATGATAATAACTAGCTTCCATTGATTGCTCTGAGATTTCTTGGTGTTGGATGTTGTTTTAATATCAATTTTCTCATGCACTTTATCAGTGGTAGGGCTGATTTTTGAACTTGGATCACTTGACTCAGGAGAACACACTATTTACCACATTGCTACAGGCCTCTCGTGTCACTGTGACATGCCCAAGGGTGACATTTACAATTAACACATATTTTATTTGGAAAGCATGAAGGAAGTAGTTTCTTGGGGGTGGATAGATAGTGCTGGAGAGTCTAAAGACGAATCATAGGAGGAATCAGATGGAAGATAGAGGCAATAGGAAAGGATGACCGTTTGTCTCTTAATCTCAAAATTCATAAGTTAGGAGAGGACTTTGAAGCTTAAAGGAAGGAATTTTAGGAGAGACAAAAAAGCCATTTATAATAATATACAAAGCCAAGAGCTTGATACCACATAGAATGGAAGCAGGTATATCAATAATTGGGAGGCTGAGATAGGAGGATTTCAGGGTCGAGGCCAACCTCAGCATCTTAGCAAGGCCCTCAGCAACTTAGCAAGACCTAGTTTAAAAAGTAAAAATAAAATCCGAGCATGGTGGCTTATGCTTGTAATCCCAGTACTTGGGAGGCTGAGACAGGAGGATCACAGGTTTGCAGCTAGCCTCAGCTACTTAGTGAGGCCCTCAGCAACTTAATGAGACCCTATTTCAAAAATAAAGGATAAAAATGGGGCTAGGGATGTACTCAGAGGTAGAATGCCCCTGGGTTCAATCCCTAGTATAAATAAATAAATAAATAAATAAATAAATAAATAAATAAATAAATAAATAAATAAATATTTTTTTTTAAAAAGTGCTGGGATGTAGCTGGAAGTTAGAATGTCCCTGGTTTCAATCTCTAGTACCAAACATTTTTTTAAAAAGATAGATCTGGGTTCAAATGAAGAACACTAGAAATGTCAAATACTTTGTTAGTCAACTTTCTGTTACTTTCACAAATACTTGAGATAATCAGCTTATATATTTTTTTCAGTACAGGGTATTGAACCCAGGGCCTTGTGCATGCTAGGAAAATCAGCTTATACAGAGAATAGGTTTATTTTTGGCTCACAGTTTTAGAAGTTTCAGTCCATGATTGGTTGGTTGCTTTAGGGCCTATGGTGATGTTGCACTTCTTGGGGAAAGCATGTCGTGGATCAAAACCATTCACTTCGCAGCTGGAGAAGACTAGGGCTCCACAGTCTCCTGGGAGGACACACCTCCAGTGATGTAAAACCTCCCATTAGGTCCACCTCTGAATGTTTCTACCACTTCCCAATGATGCTGTTCTGGAGAACAAGTCTTTAACATATGGGCCTTTGAGGGATGCTCTAGATTCAAACCACAGCAAATATATAAGTAAATATAAAGAGAAGTCTATCTCCCCCACTTATTTCTTTAAAATGCAGAAGACTAATTAAAATATATATTTTCTCGTGGGACTTATAATGATGTACTTGTCATATATATTTATATATGTCATAGATAGTACATGTACTTGCAATATATATATATACTTGCTATATATGATTGTTATATGTATTATATATGCCATGTATAATATATTTATACACATGTATATATGTACTGCAGGCATACTGAAAAATGTGGTAGAATGAAAGAACATGTACAGTTGCAAAATTTTTACATTTTATGTGACAGTATTTTATACACAGTATCAATTCTAACTAAATTATGAAAGGTTGAGGATGTATAAATGAATACAACAACCATTGATAAATACAAAAAGACAATTTGAAAAGACCTATATCTATTAAAGAAATTGAATAAATAATTAGTAACCTTATAAAACAGAAAGCACCAGGTTTAGATGGGTTCACTGGTGGATTATACTAAACATTTAAAGAAGAAATTGTATAGATTCCCTAAAATCACTTTCAGAGTAAGGAAGAGGGAACACTTCCTAACTCATTCTATGAGGATAGCATTACTCTCATACTAAAACCAAAGACATTATAAGAAAAGAAAGGTACAAACAAATATCTCTCTGAGAAGACAAATTGCAAAATGGGAGAAAATATTTGCAAAAGGCACATCTGATAAAGAATTTGTACATTTGTTATTCAGACTACAAAAGGACTTTTACAGATGGGCATGATGGTGCATGCCTGTAACCCCAGGCATTGAAAAAGCTGAGATGGAAGAATTGCAGGTTTGAGGCCAGTGTGCAGTAACTTAGAGGAACCCTGTTTCAAAATAAGAAAAATTAAAAGGGTAGGTGATGTAGTGCACAGGTAGAATTCCCCTGGCTTCAATCTCCAGTTCCACACACAATAAATAACTTTTATGACTCAACAATAAGGAAATTAATAACCAGACTTAAAGAATGTGCAAAAGATTTGAGCAGATACCGCAAACAAAAACTATACAGAGGCAAGTAGTATATCACTACACCTATGAGAGTCGCCAAATCCCAAACAGTGATGAGTGTGGAGTAACGGGAACTCTCATTCATTGCTGGTAGAAATGCAAAATGGGAGCCTGGCGTGGTGGCGTACGCTTGTAATCCCAGCATTCGGGAGGCTGAGACCAGAGGATCTGGGTTTGAGACCATCCTCAAAATAAAGAGTAAAAAATAGGGTTGGGGGTATAGCTCGGAGGTAGAATGCCCCTGAGTTCAATCCCCAGTACCGCAAAAAAAAAAAAAAAAAAAAAAAAAAAAAAAAAAAAAAAAAAAAAAAAAAAAAAAAAAAAAAAAAGAAAGAAATGGAAGACAGGAAGGCAGATTTTTAAATGAAGCTAAACCTACTCTTGACATCTGATCAAGCAATCATACTCCCTGAAAACCAGCACACATGTATCTATAGCAGCTTTATTCATAAGTGTCCTGAAATGGAACCAAGATGTCTTTCAGGAGGTGAAGGTATAAATAAACTATGGCACATCCAGACAATTTAATATTATGGAGCAATAAAAAGAAATGAGTTATCAAGACATAAGAAGATATGCAGGAAATTTAAATGCATAATACTAAGTGAATGAAAACAGTCTAAAATATCTTCATACTCTATGACTCCCACTATATAACATGGTGGAAAAGGCAAAACTCTGGGGACAATAAAAAGATCCATGGTTTTCAGCGACTATGAAGAGGGAAGAATGAATAAATGGAACACCGAGGATTTTAGGGCAGTGAAAATACTGTACATGCACTGGGCATAATGATGCACGCCTGTAATCCCAGTACGTGGGAGGCTGAGACAGGAGGATTACAGAGTTGAGGCCAGCCTCAGCAACTTATCAAGACCCTCAGCAATTTAGCGATACCCTGTTTCAAAATTAAAAAATAAAATAAGGCTGGGGGCATAGCTCAGAAGTAGAATGTTTCTGGGTTCACTCACCAGTATTTCCCCAACAAAAGTCTGTGTAATAATATAACGCTTATTTTGGATAAGTGTCGTTGGACATTTATCCAAACCCATAAAATGTGCAATACCAAGAATGAACCCTAATGTAAATTGGATTTTGAGTGATAATGATGTGTTAATATAGGTTCCCTGATAGGTTACTACAGGTTCATGAATTATAACAAAAACCCCATTCTGGCAGGGGATGCAGACACCGAGAGAGGCTATTCATGTGTGAAAAGAAGGTATAGGAAAATCTCTGTACCTTCCTGTTTTGAAATACCCCAGTTAAATTGGGGCTCCAATAACAAAGCAGCTAACAATGCTCCTCTAATGGGAAGTGAGAGAGAGGTGAGCATAGGCATTCACATCATGCCTAGGAACTACCTATACTGTCAGATGTCCTTGTATCTCTTGTTTGATTTGTGCCCAGTTTATGCCTGTCTGAAAATTGTTTACATTTATTTTTATCTTTATTGACTCGAAATATTTGTACATATTTATAATGTATAATGTGATGTTTTGATTCATGTACACACTGAGTAGTGTTCAACTTTGTAATCAATGTGTCCATCAACCTAAGGTTTTATCATTTCATTATGGTGAATATATTCAAGTTCCTCTCTTCTATTTTGAGATATATAATATGTTATCATTACTTATGTTCACCCCCCTATGCCATAGAACACCAGAAAGTATTCCTCCTATCAAACAATAACTCTGCACTGTTGAGTGGCCTATCCCTGTATTTTCCCCATTCTCTCCAGACCCTGGCAACCGCTTTTCTGTCATCAACTTCTCTAGGATCAGCTTTTTTAGACTCTACTTATGAGTGAGATCATGTACCTGACATATTTCATTTAACATAATACCCTCCAGATCTACCTGCATTGTTCCAAATATAAGGATTTCATGTTTTTTATGGCTAAATAGTATTCCATTGTGTATATGTACCACAAAAATGCTAGTGAATAGGTGGAGAAAGAGGAACTCTTATGTTAATAAAAATGTAAATAAATTCATAGTCATTATGGAGAACAGTATGGAGGTTGCTCAAAAAACGAAAAATAGAACTACCATATAATCCAGAAATCCTACTTGTAGATATTTACCCAAAGGAAATGAAGTCAACAAGAGAAGATAAAATTATAAGAATTGATTATATTTCTCAATTTTGCTGCAAAACTAAAACTTCTGTAAAACAATGTTTATTAATTTTTAAAAAGGTAATTTAAAGAAATGCACATAAATAGGCAATATATTAAAATGAAAGCATAAAAATATTCAAGTGAACCAAAAGAACACCAGAAAAGAGGAACAGAAGAGATAAAACAGAGGGGACACTGAAAATAAAAAATAAATACAAAATAACATCCCATTAAATGTTAATCAAAGAGGATTAATATTAAAAGGTAGAGATTGCTAAGCTGTATCAAAGCAATATTTGACTATATGTGGTTTATAAGAGGTTCTCTTTAGCCGGGCGTGGTGGCGCACGCTTGTAATCCCAGCATTCGGGAGGCTGAGACCGGAGGATACGGGTTCGCAGCCAGCCTCAGCTACCTAGTGAGGCCCTCCGCAACTTAGTGAGACTCGGTTTCAAAATAAAGAATAAAAAATAGGGCTGGGGGTATAGTTCAGAGGTAGAATGCCCCTGAGTTCAATCCCCAGTACCGCAAAAAAAAAAAAAAAAAAAAAAGAGGTTCTCTTTAATTGCAAAAGCATAAAGATATAGCTTTATAGTACAAAGATATAGTACAAAGTTGTCAAAGGAAGGATGGTATTATTACATCAGCAAAATAAGCTTTAAGAAGAAGATTATGAGAAATAAAGATTAATCTTTCATAATGATTAAAGATGTAATGCATCAAACACACAACAATCATAAATATCTGTGCATTTAATA